>BQNB010083338.1:16310-29062 GCA_026074375.1 Tanacetum coccineum
TTTATTTTCTTTTCTAAATCAATTTCCTTGTCCATGTATTTATTTTCTTTTTCTTTGGATTCCTTTTTGAAAACAGTAAGTGTTTGCAATAACAATTCCTTTTCCTTGATTTGTTTAGAAAGAGTCTGTTTAAGTGAGTTAATTTCTTGCTTAAGTGCGCTCCTATTCTGAATCATGTCATCCATTTGTAAATCAATTAATTTTTCACGACTGCTTAAATCAACATTAAGTCTTTGTTAAAAAGTTTTAACTCGTTCCTTATATCTTTCAAGCTCAGCAGTTAAGGATGCATCTACTTCCTTATGTTTCAAATTATCAACAGTACATTTAGCAACTTGATCAGATATCGCATCAAATACCGACATTATCATGGCATTTTTTGATCAAAAGAAGTATTATTTTGTACAGGTGCACTTTCCGTCTCTTGCAAATATTGTTCATATGAGATGATATTGTTATCACTTGTATTGTCAATATCTGGATTGAGATTGAAAGCTAGTTGTTCAGAATAAGACTCATCTTGAACACACATATCAGATACAACATTATTTTGATAATTGTCAGAATTAGGTACCTCGGAGATGACATCTGAATCATAACTGGAGAGGTTAGCCATTAGAACTGCTTGTGCCCGTGGTGCTTCATCACAGTCTGAGTCGAAAGCATCAAGTGTAACAATCCATATTTTTGATCAATGTACGACGCTATTAAATTCACTATTTATTTTTTTTCTCGTACGCGTTCGCTTTTAATTTTAATAGTTAAGTTAAATCGCGTAAGCTATAAATTAATAATTAACGTAAACGGACACCAAATGAATTAAAGTTTTCGTCAAGCAAGCAATATATTATTTTTACAGAAGTAATAATTAACTTATATATTTTATTTTTATTGATTGCGTAAAGTGATTTCGTTTCGCAATAAAATACGTTTAGGCATACCCGGAACCACCAAAACTTTTCTACGCTTCAACAAATACCCACTTTTATACCCAATACATAAAAGTTACATAATATTATCATATATATCATGCTATGGCCAAGAAAAGTGCATCAAAAATCACCAACTTGGTCTTGTACTACACTACACCATTAATTCTAACCTTTACTTGTTCCTTTGACCAAAGACAAAGACCAATGACTTCCCTAAGACCCTCATGGTGTCCCTTGACCAAGTAAACTCATCCTTGACTAGCTTAAGATTATATATAAATGTATACTTGCAAGTATACACATAGATAACAAAAACACTTAAACAAAAATCAAACCATTCTCCCTTTTTCCTCTTTGTTGGTCACGGCAAGAAACACAAACACAAACCCTCCATAAATTTTTATTCTACAATATTTACAAACACTTACCCATCATTCCTAAGATATACTAAGATGATTTGAAGCATTGGTTAACCATTTGCAAGTGTGGAAACAAGAAAAGGAAGATTTGGGTTTCTAGTTGGATTAAGGTTTTGAAAGTTTGCAAGCTTTGGTTTAAAGCCTAAACAAGGGTTTAGCACACATTTTTCATCATCATACATCATCACTAAGGTTACCTAAAACCTTTATCTTTTCATTTTCATGATTTTATATGCATATGATGTTTTATATAGAAAAATCACCATTTAGGGTTTAAACATGTTAAATGGATAACTTACTTGTGATTATGATTTTTAACACTTTTTCATATGATATGAACTTGTGATCTTGGACTAATGGACATTAATATAAGTATCACATATGTCAAATATGATTATAAAGGATTTATGGTAAACTACTAAAGTGAAAAGTACATAAAACAAGTTTTATATCAAAGTATACTTATTAATTATAAAGGGGCTGTTTGGATTTCGTATTTTAAACAGGGGGTTTGACACTTTATAAAAATAATACGACTCATGACGATTCCAAAAAGGTAAGAAACTCAAAAAACGGATTAATAACGAAAAAGATACGATAAAAATACGATTTACGTTAATACCGGGTTTTATAAAACTATTTTTATAAAAGTACTATTCATGACAGAAACTTTTATTTTTGTAAACCTCATAAATCAATAGAACTTTCAATTACGAGAACGTGCTCGAAAGAATCGCTAAAAACGGAGCTATAACGAATAAGATACGACATTTACGAGTTTACGCTAATTGAAACGTAAAAACGAGTTTATAGCTGTTGTGAACAGTAAAAACACTATTCATCACAGAATGTTGAAAAATTAAAAATGTAATATTTTGATCACTCGTCTTAGTACGAAAGCGTGGGCATAAGAAACGTCAAAATCGGGCTTAAAACGCAAAAGTTATGCTATATTTACTAAAACGGTAATTATAAACGTTTTTACTTATTAAACACAATTTTACCAAAACAATTAGATGGTGATTGAACTATATAGACCTATATGTGGTATTAGTTAAGCAAAGTGCTATATTACTAGGGAGTTTCATAATGAGGCCTCTTCGGGGTGGCGTATCGACGAGTTGTTGGATTTACGATTTAAAGTGTCCTAGCTCCTCATACGTTCACTACATGACCTCTTAATTATGATAGCCCGAACGATAGTATGATGAGCTATATAGGAATATATGATATTGGTTAATCGAAGTACATGGTACTTATACGACCTTAAATTAAATAGGTTGCATCTGACGATTTGCGTGACGCATTATTTGTGATATACTTGATATTCGCTCACTCAAGGTGAGTTCATAGCCCCACGTTTTACATGCTTTTGTTTTACAAAGTTTTTGGGGTGAGAAACATGCAATGTTTTACAACTGGACACAAGTGGTTAAGTTTCATATTATGATTACGTGTTGCCTAAGTAGCGATAACCCTAGTTGAGCCCATTATCATGAACTGTCAGTTACTGGATTGTGAGCGCGAATGTTATGAATAGATCTATTGGGATTGACATCCCCGTTCGGGTGATTAGCTATCACTGGGCAAACGAACGTATACCATGTCGAACATAGGATGTTGCGGGTTAGAACATCATCACGGGCAATGTAGGCCATTTATATGGTATTCATTTATGTCGAGCTTCAGTGTCATGAGCTTAGGGCAACGTAATTACATTTATATGATGTCTGCATCTGTTGCATTATCATACACTTGGGAAATCTTGTGGTCCTACAATATGTGATTTATCAAACCTATGAATTCACCAACATTATTGTTGACGTTTTAAAGCAATGTTTTTCAGGAGATCAGTAAGCATAAGGTGCCAAGGATACATTGGTGATTTTGTTTTGGATGTCATGCTAAAGATATGGTTGTATTATGTTTTGGGAAACTCATGTGTTGAGAACCAGTATCTTTGTAATAACAACAAGGAACAAGTTAAAGCTTCGGGCTATTTGTATCAAATATTGTTAAATCCAATGTATCAGTTTTAAAATGACTTTTTGGTCGTTCTATATATATCTTGTGTTATTGATCTGAGAAGTAACATGCCCCGGACCCTTATTCCGCTGCGACCCAATTTGGGGGTGTTACACCAACAAACCAAACCGTGCCCTAGTTGATGGTTTTTAAGAGTTTCTAGTTAGCCTCAAATGGTATTTAGCTAAACCACTAAGTACAATCTTTAATTACTCAATGTATGTACAAGATTTGCTAGTGATTTGGAAATCTTATGGATTTTGTGTATATACATGCATTAGCCGCGGCATAAGGGGCAAATGAGAGACCAAATGGTTATTAACCTTTGTGTAATGAGTTTACTAGGAACATTAAGGACTATCATTAATTAAAGAAGGTTTGTACTAGTACTTATGGAATCATTTAGAGATTTTCTAATTGTTTTGGACTCATAACCGGCTCCTAGTGGGTTATGTACACATAATTGATTTAATTTTTGTGTTAAGGTTTTAAAAGTGGGTATTGGTTTGAGTCTAGGTAAGTCTAGGTATTACCGGGGTGTGTCTAAATGTATTTTATTGCGAAACGTAAACCCTTTACGTGACCAATAGAAATGAAATACGCAAAGTTAATAATTATCTTCTTAATAATTATATATTACTTGGTCGATGTAAACCTTAATTTATTTGATGACCGTTTACATTAAATGATTATTTCTAGTCTACGCGATTTAGCTTAAAAGTAAAGACTAAAAGTAAACGCGTATCGGACCAAAATAAATAATGACGAACAATAGAAGTCGTAAAATGACCTGAAATTGAGAAATGTTACAATTTCTCCTAAACCATGCCAACTCACTAACCATAATTAGTTTCTAACTAAACCATTTACACTGGAGGAATACCCATTATACCCTTTATCCATTAGTTCTTCTCAATCTCTTTGATAATTAGACAAACACCCTCAAATCTTCTTTCTAAATACTTTACAAATGTTTTTATCAAATGACTATTTTAGTTGGTTGACCTTGAGTGTAAGAAAAACAAGAACAATACTCGTGCGTTGCACGGATAGAAGGTTATTTATAAGTTAAGAATTGTTATAACATTTATTTTTTTTAAAAACTTAATAAGAAAAAATGAAACAATCTTTTGATAAGCATGGTTCGTATCGCTGAACTCTTATCAATGTGTTGGCTACTTTAGTACAAATTATTAAAAGTCGGTATCATTCATAAAGTATGTTGATTGCTTGACATCAGCTATTTTGTGATTTTTAAGTTTAGTGATATAATGTCAAATTGATTCAGTATCTTTTGATCGTTAAATCTACTTCATGAAAGTCAAGCTGAAAAGATAGTGCTTCCTTAAGTAAGATAACAAAAATGAGTAGTAAAACGCATGATAAATTTCTATAAAATAATAAGGAGTTTGAACACCTCTTTTTGGTTGTTTGCCATTTATCTTTGAGTCGATGAAATCTGTATATGTGTTTCAATAAAATGCATGACTATAGGCTTGTTTTTATAGTGTCATTATAAAGTAAAAAACTAAAAAGACATCAAAATATAATATTCAAAGTAAACAAAGTGGGCATTTGTTATCGTTAGTTTGAAGTAGGGAACAAACGGTCCTAATTTTTGCGCATGCATATGTTTGAACTGTATCTTGCAAATGCATTTGTTTTGTGTCTGTAAGGACTTTGGTAGCCACGATTTGGTTAGTAGTGTCGAAGTATACAGTCAAAAAGGTAAACTATTGCCTTTCTAAAAAAGGGAAAACTAATTTGATTTATACATAATGCGATCAATAAAAAACTATTATAATATATGTATTTGATCTATTGCTCAACGACTCTAACTTATATAAATTGAACGTTGATTATACTATAGGGTAAGTTTTTAAAGTTAATAGGTAAGTTAAGGGTGTGTTTTAAAAGTTTTTTTTCAAAAACATATATTCAACTTCAACATTTTTTATAAAATCGTACGTATGTCAAAAACATATTAATATTGGGCTTTTTTTATTCGTAATTCAGAGGTATTCTCATCGGTATATTAAAATATCACGTGCATGTGCGTATGAGTTGCCCATGAATTTATGTGGCTGAGATTTTTTTAAGTAGCAATCGTGTGGATATAAAAGCATGTCATGTCATATTTGTTTCTCTCTGCTACGCGAACAATATATAAGTGCAATAAATAATTGTGTTGTACTGTTAACATGAAAGGGCAAAGTTGTAAAAAAATAAGCTACACGGTATTGATAAAGATTAGTCGAAACTTTTTGGTCATATGCTCAAACCGGCCCCCTTTGGTACTAGTTGGTACCACACTACCACCTTTAGGTTGATTTAGCAAAAAAGTGTGTTTACTTATTTTTTTAGAAGTCTATAGCGGCAAATAATTATAATTAAGAAATGGTGATTAAATATTTCGTGTAGGGTTCATGTATATATAACGTAAAATAATTAACTTTTATTTTTTTTTTTATTTTTTTTTTGTAACATTCGCTAAATTGACCAGAATTGTAATTTAAATTGTGAATGAGATGAATCTCTAATGTAAAAGAAAAGAAAATGATAAGACATGTTTAAAACAAACACCCAATTATCATACGTTATAATGGATATTCTATCTATTTTTGAAATGTTGAAAGTAGAAATCTTTTTGGCATCTTTGCTCATATATAAACCTCACACACACCGAACCATCACATATCAAAACAAAAAAACACACATATCCTCTTATCTCTCTCTATCTCAATACATATCCTCTTTATCTCTCTTAGCCTATTAAACACACCCTAACCGCCGCCACCACCCTATGACTTAGCAAAACCGGAACCCTCCTCCACCACCATCCCTCCTCGCCACCGTCGTCGTCACCAAACCGTCGTCGTCAATCAAACTCGTCGGAAAAATCAAACTTGCCCTTTTCCATTCCATGCTCAGTTTTGTCATTTTGGCATGGTTTTCTGTCTTTTTGATGATATCCACTTCCTGCACAATACAAATGCAAAACAAACATATATTTGGCAGTTTTTGTCTGTTTTTGGTCATTTAAGCTCATTTTTAGAGGTAAAAGATATGTGTAATTAAGCACTTATCAGTCAGAGTAATAAGTATGGGTGGTTGGAAGTTGGATCATTTGAGTAGTAAATCTATATTACTTTATAATGGAAATTCTACCCATTCTTGAAATGTTGAAAGTAGGAATCTTTTTGGCATTTTTTTGGAATCTTTGCTCATATATAAACCTCACACATAACGAACCATCACATATCAAAACAAAAAAATACACATATCCTCTTATCTCTCTCTATCTCAATACCTATCCTCTTTATCATAAAAAAAACACACCATAACCGCCACCACTACCCTATGACTCAGCAAAACCAGAACCCTCCTCCACCACCATCCCTCCTCGCCACCGCCGTCGTCACCAAACCGTCTTCGTCACCAAACCGCCGTCATCATCAAACTCGCCGGAAAAATCAAACTCGCCAAAAAAATCAAACTTGCCGGAAAAAGAGAAGCACCATTGAAACCACCACTCCGCCGTGAGCCCAACCACCAAAGAAATGAGACCGCCAAAACTCACGTCCATCAAAAGAGGTTTTTAAGATATGAGCTATTTTTTAATATTTATAATATATCTATGACTATTATTTATGTTTGAGTAAATTGCATAAATCGTCCCTAAAGTTTAGCCAAATTGCATGTTTCATCCCAAACGTTACGAAAGTGCAAGAATCGTCTATGTGAGGAAACCTTTGGTGCAAGTATCATCCCTGTGAGGAAACCTTTAGGGAAACCTTTTGCACCAAATGTTTCCCTACAGGGACGATCCTTGCACTTTCGTAATGTTTGGGACGAAATATGCAATTTGGCCAAACTTTAGGGACGATCTATGCAATTTACTCTTTATGTTTTGAAGGTTTTGTTTATAGATCTGTAATAAACATGGTCACCATTGTCGTAAATCCGAATGGTATATTCTTAAATTTATAATATTGTATAAATGGTTATTTTGTAAATTTTGTTATAAAGTTTATCTTGTAGATTTTTGTAGAACCACTGCTGTCACCGCCGTCTCTATTACCGGAATCTTCGCCGACGTTGACAAGTGTAACTTGTTTTAATATTGAATTTGATCATTGTGATACTTTTAATTGTATAAATGGCAATCGTTAAATGTTCTTGACTAAATTAAATTGTATATTTAAATTATACAGGACATAAATGGCTAAATTATATATAAATAGCAATCATTGAATGTTATTGAAATATTCAACAAATTATTGAAAACAGAAAATTCATTATAGAAAGTTTACTACATTAATTGTATAGTCTAATTATATTCTAATCTATCTATTATATTATAAACTTGAGTTTGTTCATTAAATGGTAAGTAGTTATGATACTTAGAAATCAATTTCGTTGCCTGCTCAGTGCACCAAGTTAAAGGCTAAGGACGGTTATATCATCCCTATTGATGAGTGTTATGAAGACACGCCATAAAGGCTTTGGTCAGTTACAAAATGAAAACTAAACTCTACAATCCTGCATACGAAGGGTTTGTAGTTACTGCATATCAAGGGTTTCAGCCACTCAAATAACCATCCAAGTGAACATGAAAAGTTTATAGAGTTACCATAAGAACCACCACCAATAACTCCGACAAGTGACAACAATAGAGAATGAGGCCTTGATAATAACTTTCAGTTTTATTGGTCGGATTTGTTGATCCTGGTACGTTTATCTAGCTTTTGTTGTATTTGTTTTTAATTTTTAACTAGATTGTGGGTTATGTCACGTTATCTTAACTCTTGCTGTATTTGTTTTTAATTTGAAAATCGGAAACGATCTTGAATTTGCATAACAAGGACGTTAGTATGTTTTTCCCAAATTTAATTTAATATAACTAATTTAATTTATACTTTTAGATTTTGAGTTTATTGATTTACGGTTTCCATTGTTGATTAGAAGGTCAAACATGCATACATATTTATAATTATTGATTTAGTTTTTTTATGTGGGTTTTGTTAGAGGCGCGGGTGGATTAACTTACAATGTGTTGGATCATTGTATAAAGCAGAGGTATAGTTTCATATTCATAGTTTTATGGTCCTTGAAGATTATTAGTGATATGCCCCCAACGTGTTTGTTAGAATGCCAAACTGACTCTTGCATTGTGCTTCAAAAAGTAGGTGATTGATTTATGTAACAGATAATCGGGTGTTTAGATTAGCTTATTTTAGGAGCTTTTCAGTTTATTAAGGTTTGGAAAAACCCATTACATTCATTTTTTTATCTTATGATTCGTTGCCTTTTAATTTTCCCAACACAAACCCTATATCAAGTTTCATTGTCTTTCACTAGCTTTTTCTTTCCATGTGAGCACGTTTTTTGACCAGTGTTTATTTAATCAGTATGTAATCGAGACACTTTCTGGTCCACTGTTGATTGAGATTCAACAAGAACAAGAAGAGGAAGATAGAGTGATAGAAAAAGTTCAAAGGTTTCAGAGCGCGGCGGCCACTTTACCAATGGATCTCAAGGAGAATTTATTTAAGAAAAATGATAGGTTAATTGAGACTCTAAGAGCCAATACTCCCATGGATGGTAATGGTAAAAGTGGAAATTTTTGGGTAACTACTACACCTAAAAAGGTGGATGAGGGAATTACTATTGATCACTTGCATAGACTAAATCAAAAGAATATATCGGCATGGAATATAAAAAGGTTGATGCATATTGTTCAGAAGGGGACATTATCTACTTTAGATGAGCAATTGGAGGGTTCAAGAGAATATGAGTAGGATGAGTCTGCAGTACAGATCACAGACAAAATGCAAGCTAAGATAGCAGCCAAGAAGATTTTTATTAATGTTGCCTTAATGATCTTGTGTCATTTGACCTTTTTACCATTTGTGTACACTTATATTTACATGATTACCCCTATCTAACTGAGCTGAGTCGAGTCAAGCTCAAAGCCTCAATGGTATAGTACTCCGTATTAACCTCCAAAATATGTTTATTTATTTATTTTGTACTTTCTAGTCAAGCCAAGCTCGACTCAAGCCCATGCTGTAATATGGAAGCTCAAATCAAACTCAAGTCAAGTTTAGTAGTGTATTGACTCCAATCGATTAAACCCCCTTCTAACAAAATAAGCAAACCCAAAGACTATTTCTTTAATCTGCTTTAAGCGGTCCCTTAGTTGCTCAATCTATAACTAATAGAAGTTTCTTTTCTTTTTGGTTTCCAGACATTTTGGCCACTCAAAGATACAAACCGGGTAAAAAATGTTTGTAATTTTAGTTTGATTCAATTATAAGTTGTGGACCGGTTTTCGGGTCGATTCTCTATTATATCAGTTTTTTGGTGTTTGGGCAAATTTCCCACCATTAATCAGAAGCACAAATCAATTACATATAATTTACAATAAACTAAACATTGAACTTATAAATTACACCGTAAATTATGAACACAAATTATACATATTTATCATCTCTAGTACTAACAAAAGAATCCAAAACCAAAACCAAAACCAATGATCATTAAAAACCTCAGTACACAACTAATGATTTTGGAAAAATCATCAATCTAAGCACAAAAACATAAACCCACAACTCAATTATAAATAAAACCCTAAATCTATTATACATTAGTTGATGATATAAATTGAGTTTTTAAATAGAAAACATACCTTTGATTAACCCAAAAAAGAAAAGGATTATGATTAAGGTTTCAATTTCTTTAGAATGGAGATGCAGCTGCCGATATTTAGTGTTAGGGTTGGAGATGAGGTTGAGGTGGGTGATTTTGTGTTGGGCTCTTTCTCCGGTTAGTTATAATTTTAGCACAAAAGTTACATAACTGACCCTCCAAGTTTGACATTTAAAGTTTATAAAATCACAGTCGTATTTTTAAAGTTTTCTTCTTTATATTTTTGACATACACGTTTTTGGTGAGTTTTTTCATCATACACGATTTTTTTCAATTTTGACCGATTGTAATTCAATTTTGACTTTTTATAGGGATCGCACGATTTTGCCTACGTGGCAAAATCAAACTTTCTGATTGGTCCAACTTTTTTCACACTAACATTTAATCTCATACAAAACTCCGAAATGATGTAATTCTTTTATTATATAAAAGATTTGTTGGTTTTAGTTGAAGATGCACTTGCACATCGTATCTAACGTCACTGCATGACATCAGTGACGAGCCTGTGTGCATGACTCCTTTTAACTTCGACTTTGAACATCATGCCCCAACCGAGGAGCAGATGAAGGAGATGATTTATAGGGAGGCTCTTGCTTTCAATCCCGAGTACGCGCATCTGTGAGGAGTACGTACTTGGGTGTTCGTTTGTTTGTTGTGTGGTAATTTGCGATTTGATATAATTTTACTATCTGTTTGTTTGTTGTATATAAACAATCTCGATCATCTAAAACCTGAAGTTGAATTGTTTGGTTAGGTCATGGCAACCAAATACCATTTAGATGCCGTTGTCGTATGTTGTTTTATGATAAAATATTATTGGAACAGTCGACTTTCTTTTCTTTATGTTTTGTTTCTTGTTGAATTTGCTTGAGCATTAGTCTCGGCGTAAATGCTAATAATAACTAAAGCTTATGAAGTAGTATTATCTTTTCAAGTTTATCGTTATTGTCCTAGCTCATGACATGATTTACTTTGACATGCAGCCCCCTCGTGCAAATGTTTCTTTGGACCATATTTCCGTGGCCGTTGGAGCTTGTATGTCACAAGCTTTAGCGTTTGTTTCGAGTCTTCTATCTTTAGACCTTGTTAGTCGCCATGTTATCAAGTTATTTGAATGATGTATGTGTAAAATTATGTATTAGTGTGTAAATAAAAAAGAGCATATGAAATGTTTTCGGTAAGAACGCATATATACTAATCAAAAGTATATGTGTCTAAACAAAATTATGGCCCACATATATACTAATGTCCTAAGGCATCTCCAATGCAGGGTGCGATACAAAGTTCAGTACACTGCAACATCAGCATCTTATTATTTTATACAAACTATCACAATGCATTGAATTTTATAGAGTTTAATGCATTTTCACATCACCATAAATTTAGTCATTTTTTAAGATTACATTATTCTAAAAATAAAAAACAAATGACATAGAAATTAAAGAAACATAACTTAGTTGCATTACTAGAAACTATCATTATCTAAAATTATCATGCAACAATAAACAAAACTACAAATTATACTTTTCTGTTAGATATTAGAAAAAGACTCGGTCACCCCATGTATTTTACCTTTTATTGTTGCTCGTAGTTAAGTAGTTAATGTATAATATTCGGTAATGAACAGGGTATTAAACCCAATGTGTAAGCCAACTACCTAGGCCTTATGGCCGGTTTTATTGTAACCATATAAGCCTCTTCCATGCCATGGAAGAGGTGGGTTAGTCATTTACATAATACAAGTTTATTTTCTCTCACTAAAAAGTTCTCTCTCACTTTCTCTCTCTAGAACTTGTCTAATCTACTAGTCATTCGATTGTGTTATGATTTCTAATATCCTACAATTGGTATTAGAGCCAACGGGATGATTAGCTAGATTGTGTGTGTATTTTTCTTGGTTAGTTTTGATCAAAAGTTTGGTTTATGAAGGTTTATAGTCTTGTTCTTAGTTTTCTTGATCCTGACATTTGTGATGTTAAAGTTCATGTTTTTATAGTTGCTATAGCATTCTAGTACCAAGTTGTGCAAAAGAAACCAGGCAAAAACGTTCAAAAGGGTGATTTTTAGGTGTTTTTAGGTGAAAACCCAATTTTTTTCGATCCAGCGAGTTAAGTCACTGTTTGAAGATTTCGTAGCGAGTTACGGTACTTTACTGGCAAGTTGTCAGCATAGTACACTGTGTGTCAGAAAGTACTATTTCAGCGAGTTGTCGTCTTGTGCAGGTAGCGAGTTAGGCAGCGAGTTAACCCTTCTTGCAGGTAGCGAGTTGAAGACTAACGATTTGGATACTAGCAAGTTGAAGACTAGCGAGTACAGTTTTTTTTGAAGATCTTTATACTAGCGAGTTATGAACAGGAACTATGTCAGTTTAATTTCTTGCTAGCGAGTTGTCAACTCTCTTCCAGCGAGTTACGGATAGCGAGTTACATGTTAATTGAAGACTGTTTTTTCTAGCGACTTGTAAACAGGAACTCTGTCCAATTGGTTTCTTGCCAGCGAGTTATCCACTCTCTTTTAGTAAGTTACTACTAGCGAGTTACAGGTTATTTGAAGACTTTTTCTAGCGACTTATGAACAGGAACTTTGTCTAATTTTTTTCTTTACCAGCGAGTTATCAAGTCTCTTCCAGCGAGTTACAATACAGCGAGTTGTGGATTTACCTAAC
>BQNB010083339.1:2413-29062 GCA_026074375.1 Tanacetum coccineum
TGTTCTATCATCTCATCTAAACCTTTCTGCAATACTACAAATTCATCCACAGCCTCCTTCTGAGCCGCTAGTATCATATCCTTGAGATTTGACTGAAGGGTCATATTTATAGCTCTAACTCTCTTAGGATTTACTTTTTCCTTCCTACTTAGGGCATCAGCCACCACATTCGCCTTACCAGGATGGTAGCGAATTTCACGATCATAATCACTAAACAACTCTATCCAGCGACGATGTCGCATATTTAACTCTTTTTGACTAAAGATATGCTGAAGACTCTTATGATCTGTATAGATGACACTCTTTGTCCCATACAAATAATGTCTCTAGATCTTAAGTGAAAACATAACCGCACCCAACTCTAAATCATGGGTAGTATAATTCTTCTCATGAATTTTTAACTGCCTAGACGCATAGGCTATCACTTTACCTTTTTGTATTAAACACACAGGCCTGACTTATCCGGGACGCTATTTACAATATACCACAAAGACAATCAGGTCATCGGCGGAAGTGAGAGCTAGTACAGGCGCATACAAAATTATCCTTCTAAGGTTTGAATGCCAATCCTGTTTCCTCAATCCCAATCGAAAGTCTTACTTTTCTGAGTCAAGATAGTAAGAGACTTAGCTATCTTAGAAAAGTTCTCAATGAACCTACGGTAATATCTTGCCAATCCTAAGAACGAACGAACCTCAATTGGAATTCTAGGGGCTTTCCCATTCTTAACAGCTTCAATCTTACTAGGGTCCACATGAATCCCATTAACATTTATCACATGCCTAAGAAACTATACTTCTCTTAGCCATAATTCACACTCGTAAAACTTTAGCATACTGTTTCTTCCTTTTTGAGCAGTCAAGATAACCTTAAATGTTCTGCTGCTCCTATTGAGTCTGAGTAGATTAAGAATCGTCTTATAAAACTATCACAAACTTTTCAATGTTACAGTATACAAACTCTATTCTTCAAATCATTAATATTGCTGGTGCTTTAGTCAGACCAAAGGGGCATTACAGTGAACTCGGAAATGTCCATAACTGAGTCCTAAAAGCCTAGTTTTGGTATTTGTCATCCTAGTTGCACTCTCAGTTGGATGGTATCAGAACCTAAGATATAATCTTCGTGGAAAAACTGCGAACCAACCCCCCCTTGTAGTTGTTTAACATTGATCATTCAATTCTAGGAATAGTGGTTAACGATTCTTAACAGTCAACTTGTTTAATTTCTTATAATCAATGCACATACTCAAAGAAACCATCCTTTTTCTTAACGTACTAAAACCGTCGCTCCCTATTGGCGATGAGTGGTCGAATGAAATCTTTGTCTTAGGAGGTCCTTGAGTTGTCCCCGACAACTCCTCCATTTTAGCAGGTGTTCAAACGCATAGGGAGAACTTGGCTTCCGGCGTTGCTCCAGGGATTAACTCCAATCATAAACTCCAATTTCCCGAATAGGCGGTAATCCAGATAGGTCATCTGGGAATACCTCAAGAAAATCTCTAACCACAACAATATCTTTCTTATTTCTTATTGATAGCCTTAGCATCATCAATATCTTCGCTTTCTCATCCTGTATCATCTCCTAATACCTCTAAGAACGGTGCCATCCGTAGTGGTATCCTTACCACTTCTCATGACCAATTATTTCAGGACTTATAGCATTAGACAACAGTCCATACTCTATAATCACTTCAAAAAATCCATGTCAAAAAGGTATCAACATCGATGTAAAGGGGGGTGGGGGGGGGGGGTCCCCATGACCCTTGATTTCCAGTTTGCAACCTTACATAACTATTATCAATTCTCAAACTAGCTCGCCGCTAGCTATCTTAATTTCTATATCTGAAACCTATGTCATTGGGTTATAAGGCTAACCGAGGTATAAAAGTAGTAGAAACATAACTATTGTTTCGGACAAAGAGTATCATTATAAGGTAGTGGCAAAATGATTTGTTTCAATAGTAAACATTAACCTTATGCTCCCAACCTGTAATGCCTTACCCCTAGCCTATTCACCGTGGTTTCCAAGACCCTGACCCCTGTTATTAGCAGCAACTTGATTTAGATGATTTTCTTCCGGGCCTCGTGCCCTATTCAATCTAGGACAAGCTGACATGACATGGTCGATAGTCCCACACTCATAACATGCCCTAACAGTTGGGTTTCTAGCATTGACAAGATTCACATTCCTCGACACACCTCTACAATCCCTTGTCAAATGTCTCAAGCGATTACAGTTGAAGCATGTGCGACAAGGTCCACCGGGTACATGATAGGAGTTGCAGGTAGTACACTTGGGCCAAGTACCCATATTCTCTTTTCCTATAGGGTTTAAAGTAGTAGCAAAAACATTCCCAGTCCTAGTCTATAAGACCCCCAAAATGGGTCACAGCGGAATATGATATTCCGGGGGTATTACTTCATAGATTAATAGCACAAAATATGAGAAAGACCTCTAAAAGAGTCGTTTGAAAACTGATACATTGGATTCATGAATGGTTTGTTTCATAAAGACTTTTAGGCTTAAATTGGTTCAACTTGAAAAGTAATGATTTACAACTTACTCAATATTCCATCAAAGTAATGCACGCTAATCTTTGTAGTGATATGTCTTCAAAAGCCGACCATCAATATTCCCAGATTGCCCACCTTATTGACCTGAGAAAACAAGTTTAAACTGTCAACAATAATGTTGGTGAATTTATAGGTGTATAAATTAAATAAATGCGGAATGCAATATTTCCCTGTAATATAGTAAGGATACAATATCATAAAAATGTATTACGATATGCGCTAAGCTCATGAAACCGAAGCTAAACAATGTATGTATATCAAATACATATAAATAATGATGCCCAATGTAGATGTTCAACCCGTAACATCTATGAGTCTGAAATGGTATACGTTCGTCGTTCCTGGCCAACCGGTAAACTAGCAAGCGCTACTTGCCCGAACAGGGATGTTAATTCCCAAATAGATCTATTCATAACATTCGCGCTCACATAATGCAATTAACAATTACATATATGCAATTAACAGTTCATGATGATGGGCATAGTGGGTTATAGCTACTTAGGCAAACTCGTAATATTTGAATTAAAATATACTTGCATCCATTTTGTAAAACAAACATGATCTCATCCCCGAGATTTGATAAATGATTGAAAATTATAAATTGTGGGACTTTAACTACCTTCAAGTAATGATAACGGATAATTGCAAAGGTGTAGTGGCACGAAAAAAGATGCAAATTACTTTATCCGGAACCTACATAAAAATTAATATTGTTTACTATACAGGGAGAATAATATATCTAAATATTGCAATCTCGTTCACCTAGTGTGTGCTTGAGCTTCCATTTAAAATAATGATGTTTGAAAACAAATTCTCATGTTAAAATTGTCAACTTTATTGGGTCAACGTGGTCAAAATATAAGTATGCAATTTACGACTTCGGACTTTTAGGAAACTAGGTCACATATACTCTAAAATGTTAGTTTAGGTCAGCCCTTGATTTGGTCTCTAAGTGTGCTAAATAATTAGACGAAATAGCGACGTTTAACTAGTTGAATAAATGAAATTTTAACTAAGTTTTACTATTTGACAACTTGGAGTTTTACAATGAAATTATGGATTCGTTAGTTAATGATAATGAAAAATAAAAATACATTTGACATCTCGGCTAGGTCATCTATAACTTTCATCTTTTAAGTTTTGTCCAACGAAGTCGTTTAACGGGTTAAAAATGGGGCTAAAGGCGTGCGTGTCGCTAAGACAGTTTTCAGACTTAGAAAAATAAAGGGGTTTTATTATCAGCATGTGTTTACTGCGAGGTCAGCGTTTTGGTCTCAATTTGTAACTTCGTTACTCAACGTTAGGACGAGACAAAGGTATCGTTGTAAACTAGGACAGTTGGACTATAATTCCTCTTTTATAGGTTTAGTGTGTCGGGGTCGTTAACGGGGTCGAAAGTAGGGCTAAAGGTTGGCTTTGCTCGTGGGCAGGCTTGGCCAGTTGCATACCAGGTGTTCGACAAATTGTCGACACCTGTGATAAAACAGTCAATTTCAATTGCGAACTGCGGCCTCGTTTCTAAACGAAAGGGGTTAATTCTTTTTCCTATCTAAAGATGGTACTTTAGGCTTCCAGTAACAGCCCTTAGCTCGTTTTAATATTAGGTAAATGTGTTGCAAAAACTTGAGTAAAATTGCCTCGCTGGCTGCGTTTAAACAGTGGGAAAAGTATCAGTTTTTACGCCCTACTTTGAGACCCTCTAACTTCTTCATCTCTTGACAAAATT
This sequence comes from Tanacetum coccineum, assembly GCA_026074375.1. NCBI lineage: Eukaryota > Viridiplantae > Streptophyta > Magnoliopsida > Asterales > Asteraceae > Tanacetum > Tanacetum coccineum. The sequence continues at coordinate 6,716 of BQNB010083339.1, forward strand.
TAGTGATTCTAGGGGAAAAATAATTCTTACATGTCCTATTTACGAAAATAATTAAAGTTCGCTTTTATAACCATTCCTAGTGGTCGAATAGTGTACTTAAAACTACAAGGGTGGGCTGTGTTCTCTTGTTTAACGGGTTGAGCATATGTGTTTTCTTTCGATCCAACTAATGAGCCCAAGTTTTCGAATGACAGTTTTCCTAAGCCTATTACATTCGCATAAACATGGCCTAAGCTATTAGTCTCTTAATAATTTATATAGTATGTTACTGGTTTAATTGACGAACATCAGAAGTACCCAAAAAATATAAGTGGTTTTGTTTCTTAACAGGTTTCAAGCACACAACTATGGAGATGTGAATTGCATTTAAAAGATAAATAACAAGAAATAATCGTGCTCACAGGAACTCACGGCGAGACGCGTAGGGGAAACTGTCCCAGCGAAAGGGATGAATGCACGAACCTCTTTTACCCCTTACGTATACAAAGCAAAATTCCCAATCAATTAACTAATCGTTGCTTTTTGCACCTCTTATACTCACGAACACGCACCTCAACTTGCTGCCCTAACGTGGTCGACTCGCAAGAAAATGAATCCAAAGAAACCTAATTATGGTTTCTTGGAGTTCTAGGGTTTATGATAATGGTGATGGTGCGATGTGTAGGCTGAATGTGAGTCGAACAAGGGTAGAAAGACAAGGAGGATTAAGGTGAAGAGAGTATACTTGCAAATTTTGTTTGTGTTGTGTTCTCTGTGTTCTTCAAAGAAGTATTGATTCAATTGAAAGCACTAGTCAAATTTATATATATATAGTATTAATCCCGTGAAAATTCTTTCCAAATTACTTCTCAAACAAGAGAAATAAAAGGATTAAATCTCACTAAAGAAAACACAATACGTATATTTTTAACCGGGAAGTATTTCTTCTCGGGTCGTATCCCAACGAAGTCGTGAATTGAGATTTGGGAATAATTCGGATTCGAGTCAAGAATGGTTAAAGGATTTTTGAACTTTGAATTACACTACGAATTATAATAGCATGAACTAGAAACATTTAACTAACACGAAATTTGAATACACGAAAAGTAAAAGCGTGAGCTAAAATTGAAATTTAAAAATCTAAATCACTAATCTTAACAAATTTTATGCCAAAAAATCACAAATTTAAAAAGAAAATTTTAGGAAAAAGAATTAGAATTTTTTAACTATTTTTGAATTTTTTTATGAATTTTTAAAGAAAAATGAATTTACAAAAATAAACTTTTTCTAAAAATTATCACTAAAATTTTACTTTTATTTTTCAAAAATACTAGATTTAAAAAGAAAATTTTCACAAAAAGAATTAAAAATTTTCAACTATTTTTCTATTTTTTATGAATTATTTAAGAAAAAGAAATTAACTAAGATCTATTTTAATTCCTAGAAAATACAAATTACACTGGAAAAATAAGGAAAAATAGTTCTTAACTACTAAAAAGGTGCAGAAAAACAATGGCACAAAAAGCCCCAATTTTTATAGACTAATTGAGCTCTAATTTTGTCAATTAAAAACTTAAACCTAAATTTATAAAACTAAAACCAAAAATATTAAAACTATTTTATTTTTCCTAAAAGTCTAGGGTAGAAAGTGTAAAAGAAGAAAGAAAAGGGTAGGCGGGCAAACTTTCTAGATTTTACACTTTAGTTAAAACAGTAAACCTCTAACTATCTAGAAATTACAAAACAAACCCTACGCTATGGCTTATTTTTGGCTTATTAAAAATTGAGATTCAGCAAAAACTTAAAACATGAAAGTTATAGAACAGCTTATTCTAAACAACTTTAATAAAGACACTTTCTACTTTTATCCACTGAATAAGCTAAAATCTTAGCTTTTTGAAACTGTTCACAGAAAAAAGGATTTTCCTAACTTTTTAAGTTTTGGCTTATTACAAGCTTATTACTACATGAAATTGAAAACTAAAAGTTGCTAAATGAAGATTAAGATGTGTACTAGGTATGTCTAGAAAGAAATAAGCTAAAGGCTAACAATCTTAATGAGAAATTTGATCTTGAAAAGTGTAAAGTTCAGCTTATAACTGTTTTTAAGCTTTTTCTAATAAGCTATCTATTTCAAAAATGAAACCTAGAAGCTGAATTTTAAGAAATAAGCTATACTATGGACTTTGAACAAACTTAGATAGAAAGTATTTTGAATTAACAACTAGAAATGAAGAATTTAAAAGAATTAAACTATAGTGAAAGGTTGCTGCTACTACTACTTTTTGCAAGAAAATTTAAACTACTTTAAAGCTTATAAAATGAAACTTAAGTGGTGATAGTTAATAAGCTAATGGCAATTTTTATGTTTTTTACTAATGAGATGCTACAAAGCTAATTTCTAACTCCTAAAGTATAATATAGATAAAAAGGCTAGCTATAAAATGATCATGAGCAACAAACAGTATTAATTTGTTGTTTTGCTGTTTACCGTTGCGAATATATTGGTAAAATACCAAAGTGTAGGTCCAAAATGCTTGACTAAAAACTCACAATCTTACTCATTATATGTATCTAAACCTATACTACCAATCTTGAACACTATAATTCTTGTAAAACTCCTTAACTACAAATTCTACTTAAAACTAAACTGTCCTGGTGCTAACAAAGGTATTTTAAGCTCTAAACTTGAAAATCTATAAACTAACTTGTAAAACCTGTTTTAAACTTGATTATATGACTAAATACAACTATGCAAAATGCTTTGACAAGATTGTTTTGACTTTAAAAGTCAAATTTACCTAAATCCAAACACTCCTTAAATCTAACTGTCTAAACTATAGTTCATTTAAATTCTACTTTAAAGCTAAAACTTTCAAAACCTTATACCTACTCTCACTTATACTGACCTAATTAAGCTATTTAAGCTATTAAACCTTCAGCTTATTAACAAATATAAGCTAGTTTCTCTCCTAGCTTTTCCTGCACTTATATGACAGAATCTACTACTTAAGATATCAATTAACTAAAACTATAACTACTCAATGCATTTGAATCACTAAACTAGCTAAACAAGTCTAAGCAAAATTTAGCACTAAGAAAGACAAAGAAATAAGCTAATTGTATAAGCTAAATTTATGCTAAAATGAAATACACAAAATAAAACCTGGAATTGAAGAATCTTCACACTTAAGCTATCCAAGAGTAGAAGCTTAAATGTTCCTAATGGCTTCCAAAGCCTCTAAACCTCAATAAGCTCAATAAGCTGAATTTGAGCTTATTTCTCCTTGTTGCTTTCAATTTGAAATCAAATGAACAATTATGAATCTAATTTTACTAAAAACAGTATTGAAAAGCTTCCAGAGATATCAAAAAACTTTTAGAACAAAAGAAGAAAGAATAAGCTAATTTGAGCTTATTACAAGCTTATAAGCTAAATTCGGCTTATTACTTGAAAATTTGAAAATGAAATCACTGAATTAGCTTTTATTGCTTAAAATTGAAGATACAAGAAGCAAAACACAAAGTACAACTGAATTTTAAAGGACTTGAAAACTTGAAAGGTGTACAGTACTCGAAATTGAAAAAAATACAAAGAGAATTGAAAAGAAACTAAAAAAAACTACTAACTAAAAACTCTCTCTAACTAAACGTTTTAGCTTCTATTTATAGGGAAAATCCATAAGAAGATGAGAGCTTCTTCAATTATAACCGTTGGATCTTTTAAACTCGAATCTAAGCCATTGATGATGATCGATGAGGTGTTTGATCCAATCAACTGTTGACACGTGGGCGAAATGACGTGGAGGATGATTAATACGAGGTTGGGTGAGGATTAGAGGAGCGGGGAAGGGAAATTTGTGAAGTTGGGTTTCTTGTGGGACTATTTGGCGGGAAAAATCTGTTCGGAAAACAGGTTATAAGGAATTTAATCCGCGTTTTGTTTTAAATCTTTGAGCTATTTGCACATCCAGTCCTTGTCTTCTTATTTCCAATTTGTAGTGTAAAATAAGTTTCAAAGTTGACAGTTCTAGTCCTTGTACTTGATAACTTCATTTTTCCTTTTATAAACCAACTTTCATCTCTTTAGCATACTTTGGTCCTTTGTTCTTTATTATTTCACAAAAAAGAGCCATTAATCTTGCAACTTGTCTCATCATTGGACCTTTGATTCATTTTGAGCTTGGACTTTCTTTCTTGTATCAGGATGATCCGGCGTTTTGATTGATTTAGCTTCCCCCGTTTTCATCTCTTTTTTGTCTTCTACGCTTTTGTCGGTTTTTGACTGATTTTGCTTCTTTTGTTTTTTTAACACTTTCCTGCCACAATTGGACACAAAAGCACATTTTTTCTTTCTTTTGGCATTTTCTTGGCTTTTTATTGGCAAAATCCCGGGTAATTTATATATTCAATTAAGCATTTATCAAATTCTACAAAATCTAAAGGATTGTCGTGTCTTTCAAATGCAATGTTATCAAGTGTACACTTTGTAAACTAACAAGTTTCCAAAATGCCCTTGTTTTTCACCTTTTTATAAATCACCTTTTTTAAACAACTTAAGCTTTTTTCTCAACATTTAATCTCATGGAAACACATTAATGGCAATCATTGCAATTATGCAACTTTTAGGCTCATTGAAATAGGCTACTCCCGATTAATAGAGCACAAAGAGGATAATTCAGTTCATCCTTGACTTTTTCGCTAGACTATACAAGTATTAAACAAGTCATTGTCAATATAAGTCGAAATGATTAGCTCATTATACTTACAACTTGGTGAACTTTTCACTCCCCAAGGAATAAATCATGATTAAGTTGTTGTTGCATCTTTTAACCTAAACCCATCCGCCTCCCCTCCAATTTATCTTTATGTTGAAATCTAATCTCAACGGCTTTACCTCAAAAAAGCCTTGTGGAGCTTAATGTATAATTCACACTAGATAAACCTCATCCTCACCCCAACTCCTAAAAGATGTGTGTAGGAAACAAAAACTTATAAATTGATTTGAGGAAAATGTATTTTTTAACCATTATTTTATTTTCCCAGATACTATATATTCTTTTTTTCACAATATGGAATGTTCGTTCGTAGTTCGAAACCCTACTACTCAGGCCTTCAGCCCCAAAAGGATATCGCTTCATACAAATGGTGTTCTTAGTTTCGAACCCCCACTACGCTGCTAACGTTTTTGTGGGTTATTCGCGACAACACCTTTTCCTACAAAGACTTGAATACAAAGGCCCTTAGTTGCATATCATCACCTAGGACGCGCTCCCCAGTGATGAATGCATCTCAGCTCTCCTTGAATTCCACGTACATAGTTTTATCCTTATTGTGACCCCATACCGAGTCTCACTATCAACATGGATTCGCCAACAGATTGTGTTTGTGTGTTTATGCTTTTATTATTATTTTAGCTGTAATGGCTTCATTGGCACGAAAAATAATGCTTTTGCATTAGAAATGCTTCATTGGCATTCTTTAAGTTTTCCAAATAAACCTTGCTTAAACAAATACACTTATATTTAACTACATCATCTCTTGTTCTTCACATTTTAAAATCCATTGCAATAGGATTCGTGAAAGATTGGCCCCACAAAAGGTAGGTTAAAGAACTAAGCTAGGGCATTATTCACCGGAGGTCAAGTCAAAATTAACTCCTATTTCTCACCAACGGATTACCAAAAAGTGGTGTTTTTCCCCAAACTAAGCTTCTATTGTAAGCAAAAATTTTAAAAAATTTCCACTTTTTCACAAAAAGGGTAATTCAAAAAGATTCAAACAAGGTTGCGTGAAGTGCAAGTCAATATCGAAGATATCCTTCCCCAAACTAAAACGAAACATTGTCCTCAATGTTTAAAAAATAGGGGTCAAAAGGAATCTAAACAAAAATTCTAAGGTCATGCCAAAAGAATAGATGTTAGTTCGATAAAGACAAGGATATGAGATTTCCCACTTTATGAAGAGAAGATTGGAGACCATCAATGGAAATTGTGGGCATTGCTTTGTTCTTCCACAATTTTGAACCATGAATCCTCCAAAATCCGGAAAACCTAGACAAACAAACACAAACAACCAACAAGAACGAAAGAGAACAAGCCTCCTCTCATCATTTTCATTGTTAGCTCATAAACAACTACTAAACGAAAACGGCTTAGTTTTTGTTAACCGAGTACAAGCTATACTCGACCCCGAATTGATTTGTCCTTGGGGAAGCAAAGAAAAAATAGAAAGAAGATAAAAAGATAAGCATGGGGTGCCTCCCACGAAGCGCTTGTTTATTATAGAGTCCCCTAGCTTGACTCATATTCCAACAAGGTTCATTATGGAGGATAAAAGTGAGGGTGAAGAAATTCCGAAGGACGGATCCTTCCCCAAACTAGGTATGAAAGATATACCGTAGCATTTTTGATCCCGGGTTCAAAAAACTTTTTAGAAAAGAGTTTCAAGAGAGAAAATGTGAACCCGGACAATGCTTTGGTAACATGAAAGTCTATTAAGGGTGGGTGGAGTGGGTCAAAAACATCAAGAGTCAAAAGAGATTTAGATGGTGCTAACTCTTTTTAAACTCTTATCCTTAAAAGCATCTTTTTCAAAAGGTTTCTCATAAAATGTTATCCCGGGTCAAATATTCTTCCACGAAATGTTCATGGGGATGTAAACATATCCACGAGGTTTTAAAATCCTCATAAACACATATCACTTCACGGACATAAGATGGTATCTCAAATGTTAGTATTTCAATGTCGGGATGAACAACTTGTAACTCTTTTTTGGACTTAGGTTCATCTTTTGTTTCAAAATCCTCTTTAGTCTTTCTTTCCAAAGATTCAACCTTTTTATCATTCATTTCAAAGAAATTCTCATTTTCAAGTAACCCATCTAGGAAAGCAATTTCCTCTTCCTCATTATCATGAACTCCCAAATCATTTTCGTTATCACTTTTGAAAACTTCATGATTAATCTCATCATTATCTTTTACAAACTCATTTGTTGCCCATTTTCTAACACAATTCCCAATGGGGGCAAAGAACAAAGAAGGACACAATGGTTTTAACATCAAGATTCTTCTCTCCTTCAACTTCCTTTTTTCCCAAAGAAGATGATGGAGTTTGAAAATCACAAGTGTTATTTCTTTTCAAAATCTCATTCTTTTCCAAAACTTCTTTGTTTTTCCAAAAGTTAAGTCTTTCTTTAATGGAAGGACAAATAGAGGAAATTTCTCTTGAAAGATTACATGTTTTAACCTCATGTTTTTCAACTTTCTCATTGGTTAAATCCTCTTTAGTGGGAATGGTGGAAGGAATGATTGGGGTCACCATATAGTAGTGAAGAAGAAAAATCACAGTTAACATACTTTCGATAATGTGTAAGTGGATTAGGATCTCATCCTTTTTTTTGGTAAAGAAAAGATATCTATCTACAAACCGACTCTTTATGAGGACGAGTGGTGTATTTGAGCTCTTCGCTTCTCATACACTAATAATGATTCTACTCCTCATCCGGCCTTAAGGACATTCCTCTCCAAAAAACATCGTTCAAAGTACGAAGCGTCCTCAAAAATGGCCTACCCAAAATAAGAGGTACTCGATAATCACACTCAAAGTCTACTACAACAAAATCGGCCGGGAAAGTCAATCTTCCCACCGGGACCAAGACATCTCTAGCAATTCCTTTTTGGAACCACAAAAGAGAGCTATTTGCTAGTTCTAAGGTCATCCGGGTTTAGATTGTATGCGGGAAGGCCTAATTTTGTGTACCACGGAGAATGGCATCTAAGGTTGATACTAGCATAGTCTGGTCGCTTAAGGGCTTTACATTTAGCTCACTAAAACGTACACGGCATGAGAAAACTTGTCCGGGGTCCTCAAGCTTTTCAGGAAGGCTTTTTAAGAATGGGATAACGTACGGAGCAATTTTCACTCCACCGGATGTTGTTGTTTGCAGTCCTTGTGGTATTTTGGTATGATTTTTTTGTTTTGTTGTAGTGGTAATTGGGGTTGTGATATGTGGTTGTTTGTTGGTTTGGTATTTTTGGTGTTTCTGTTTTGTTTGTTATGGGTGTGTTGTTTTTTGTTATGTTTATTTTTGTTGCTGCTGGTGTATTAGCCATCTCGTTTAACTTCTCTTTGTTCGACAACAAGCTTTTTAACATCTTTTGATACTTAGGCATTAAGATCAAATCATCCGCCAAAGTAATGTTCACATGAATCTTTTTTTGAAACATTTCCCAAAACTTTTGGATTTGCACTTTATCATTTTCACCTTCTTTCATATTACATAGAAGGATCTGAAAAGAGTTTTTGTTGGCTTGTTTGGTTTGATTGGTGGAGATTTAGGCAAGAAAAACTCTTCATTATCAATTAAAACACTTTCTCTAAAACCCATCATCTTTTTCCTTCTCATTCATCCCTTTCTCATTATCTTTCAACTTATCTTTCCCTTTCCCATGGTCTACCCGAGGTTGGACGTTTGCGGTACTTTGTGAACTTTCGGGTTGCACTTTGTCTGTGTCACCTCGGTTTCCTTAGCCTTTCTCTTTGGTCGGATTGACCATAAGGAGGATGGCTGGGGGTAAAGGTCCATCAAGAACACCACCACTTCGGGTGGTTATCCTTTGCATTCATTCCGCGGATTAGGGAATAGTATTACTTGGTAATAGTTCAATCACGATGCATTGTTATTTCCATTTGCTTTTAGAAACATGTTAAGATCATATTTTGAATATTCCTTTGTTCATTTTGAAAAAAAATCTTTGTTGTTCCTTTTGAAATCATTCAAATTCTTTTGCCCCCCAAATATTCAAAGTATAAATCATGTGCTTTTGTGTAAGCCTCAATATAGCAATAAGTCAACGGAACTTCTTCGTGTCCTCGGGGGCTTGATAAGCTTGAGCTTGTTGTAATAAGCGGAGTTAGCTCCATGGTTAACTTGGGTTCCCATTATTCCCTTCCTTGATAACCTTGATTAGCATTCATCATTGCTAATTGTTATTTTGTTGATTTAAAGCCCGGTGGTCTTAATTTGGTTCGCATAAGTTGGGAGGACGGTATCCGGAATTACCATTTTGATCAAAATTACCGACCGAAGCGGGTTTTGTGTTGATTGTTGAGGAAATTAATCATGATAAACGGGTACTCATACCTCCCCTATCATTGGGGCACACATTATAACTATGATTTACTAACACAAGTGTACACATTTACCCACGCTTTAATACGGTGTGGGAGAGGCACAAAAAGAGGGTGGGGGGTAGTTTTCATCATATGTTTCATCTCAGTCATTTCATTCCTAAGACAGTATATCATACTATCTTACACATTCTAATGCAAAAGTATCTTTCCTTAATGCTGTTGCCATTTGTTGGAATTCGAAGTTAGAATGATGAAGATGTAGGAGGAAGCATTCGTCTCACTCACATCATCGGCGTTTCTTGCAACATTAACTATGGCTTTATGCTCTCATGTTTTGTTCGTAGTCCTATCGGTTGTACTTTTGTAAGAGATAATTGCACCTGGCAGCGGAATTAAGGAATCTTGATCATTATAGCTCATACGAATTATAGAAAGTGTGTTATAATTAGGTGCATGAGCGAAAAAACCTCGTGGGTGAGGACACTTCTTAGAAGTTCCTTGAATCGCTCAAGCTTCGAGAAATATTCTTGTGCAATTTTGTCTGGAAATTTCGATATTTCTTTCGAAGATTGGAGTTTGGAAAGGGGAAGAAAAAGTTGATGAAACTTAGACAATTAGTCATCCCATGTTAAGAATAGAGTTTCGGGAGTTCTTTGTCAAAGTCCTACGTTTGGCTACCCCGTCAGAGAAATGGTAAGAGAAGGAGTTTGATTGGTGTGTTAGGTACATACGGGTACCTTTGATTATTAGTTATGCTCTCAAAATGACGAATATGAGCATGAGGCTCCTCATCATTACCTCCTCGAAAAATTCGATTTTGAACAAGATTAATGAGAGAGGATTTTAGTTTAAAATTTTGAGCATTGATGGGTGGTACAACTATAGCACTTTCAAACCCCCCGGTGGGAGCTTTGAAGTTGCTACTTCGCCATAGGTGGTCATTCGGCCTTTGGAATCGGATCCGGAATAAGAGGGATTGCCTCTTGTTGTACTCGATTGAGATTGCGTCGACGATTACGTCTTCTCGGAATTGTGTATTCCAAGGAAGAACGAGTGCGCATGCACTAGTGAAAATAATAAAAAGAAGAATTTGGGATTAAGAAGATTATTTTTGGGGAAATTTACAATTTTTAGTATTTATTAGGAAGGAAAACAAAAAGAAAAATATTTTTGGCTTCCTGTTTTATTACAAGCTTACGATAAAAGTCTCCAAGATTACGCACAATGTGATCGGAAAGGCTTAGGGGCCGCATATGACTTCTTGCAAGTAGCTATTAACTTTCCATGATTACTCACCTTATAGTTTATAAACTTCGAAGGTCCGTAGTACTCTGGAGAACTCACGATTAATTTTGTTGTTTATTGGAATGGTTTAAGATGGATAGCTAGTATCCAAATATGTTTATTTTATTTTTGTATTTTAACTAATTCGATAGGAATCGAATTAATGAACGTTTTGTATTTTTATATAGTATAAACAAAAATAGCAAAGTAACTTCCAAAAAGGAAGGGTCTCAAACTCTACTTCATCGAATATCCTCAAAAAATGTTCACGTCTTCCCCGGCAGCGGCGCCAAAATTTGGTTCGGTGTGTAAGCACTAGTCAAATTTATATATGTATAGTATAAATCCCGTGACAATTCTTTCCAAATTACTTCTCAAACAAGAGAAAATAAAAGGGTAAAATCTCACTTAAGAAAACACAATACGTATATTTTTAACCGGGAAGTATTTTCTTCTCGGGTCGTATCCCAACGAAGTCGTGAATTGAAATTCGGTAATAATTCGGATTCGAGTCAAGAATGGATAAAGGATTTTTGAATTTTGAATTACACTACGAATATAATAGCACAATTAAACTATAAAAACAATTAAAGAATTAAAAAGTGGTTAAACTTATTACGATAAAATTAACAAACGTGAATAAAAATGCGGAGCTTAAAAACTAGAATTTAAAATCTAAAGCACTAATACTAACAAACTTTATACCTAAAAATCACAAAATTAAAGAGAAAATTTTAGGAAAAAGAATTAGAATTTTTTAACTATTTTTGTATTTTCTATGAATTTTTAAAGAAAAAGAAATTACTAAAAATAAACTTTTTCTAAAAATTAACACTAAAAATCTATTTCTATTTTTCAAAAATACTAGAATGAAAAAGAAAATTATTACAAAAAGAATTAGATTTTTCCTAATATTTTTCTATTTTCTATGAATTTCTTAAGAAAAAGAAATTACTAAAATCCTATTTTAATTTCTAGAAAATACAAATTTAATTGGAAAAATAAAGAAAAATGATATTTAACTGATGAAAATGTGAAGAAAAACTAATGGTATAAAAATGCCCAATTTTTACTAATCAATTGAACCCTAATTTTGCTTATTAAAACCTAAACCCTAATTTTATTAAACTAATATTAAAAATATTAATCCTATTTTATTAATCCTAAAAGAACAGGGTAGAAAATGCTAAAGATGAAAGTAAAGGGTAGGCGGGGTAATTAACAAAAATTTACACTATAGTTAAAACAGCACACCCTTAACTATTGAGAAAGTTCCAAACAGACCCTACGACTTAACAAAATTTAGCTTATTGCAAAAGTGAAAATAAGCAAAAACTTAAAACAGAAAAGTTGGACTTGAGCTTATCTACTACAACTTTAATAAAAGCACTTTGACATTTCATCTACTGAATAAGCTGAAAATTAAGCTTTTAAACCTGTGCTACAGAAACTATAGTTTTCCTTTGAAATTCCAACTTTTCTAAACTTTTGCTTATATCTAGCTTAATTCTCAATGAAAATAAGATCCAAAAGAAACTACATGAAACTTGTGATGTGTACTAAAGATATCTAAAAAGAAATAAGCTAAAAGTAAACTAGATTAACAAGAAATTTGATCTTAAAAAGCTAAGGTTCAAGCTTAATGACTGATATTAAGCAATTTCTAATAAGCTAACTAGCTCAAATCTAAATCCTAGAAACTAGAATTTTGAAAATAAGCTATACTATGAATATAGAATACACCTAGATAAAAAGAATTTGGAAATAACAACTAGAAAATAGAAATCCAAAAGAAAATCCTTGAAATCTAAGCTGCTGCTAATACCACTTTTGCAGGAACATAAGAGCTAATCTAAAGCTTAGAAATTAAACTTAAAAGATGATCTTAATAAAGCTAATGGAATACTACTAAATGGCTTAAAACTAAGTTCTATCTCCTAATTACAAGAGCTAAAAGACAGCTTAAAAAAATGATGAGAACAAGCAGTAGTAACTGAGTTACTACTACTTATGCTGATATATTTGGCAAACTTTTAAATGCAGGCTAAAACTCTAAGCTTAGAACTCATAAACTGACTCACTAAATGTTTCTAAACCTACATTAACCAAATTTGAATACTAGAATGCTGTGAATCACTTGACTACAAAATTACTTGAACCTTTAAATTGTCCTGGTGCTAACAAACTATTTTTAAACCATAGAATCTTAAAAAATGCAAATTAACTTCTGAAACCTTTAGAAATCTTGTTTCTCATGAGAGACCCGTTTTCTATTTAAAGAGCTGTAGACATTGTTTGAGTGATAGAAATTTCTTTTTAAAATCTTTTCATATGAGAAACTGATATGTTTAATTATTTTTCTTAAAACAACACCAATAAAAAAACAAGATTTCTCTCGTTTACATAAATAAATGCACTGACACGTACACTTATTTGAAATAGGAAGCACGGGTTATGTTGCAAAGTAAACATAAGCCTTTGAATGAATATAAAGTAATTCATTCAAAGGCAAGTATTTGAAAAAGAGAACTTGGCCTCACAATCTGAAATAATAGCAAGCCATATGACATATTTTCTATTCGAACTTTATTTACAGCTTTGTACCATTATTAAATGGCATTTCTGAAGCCGTAAATATTATCGATTATAGAAAACATGTCCTGAAAAATTATTTTTGTATTTTTTGATTTTTTAATTTTGTATTTGCTTTTTATGATTTTATATTTTTATATTTTCTTTTTTGAAAAATTTATATAAAATGAAAAATCTTTTTGGGTTTTCGGATTTTCTTATATACATATAATACACAGGATATTTCACGAGTTACCACCATTACTCGTCTTCCTCATCTGTCATATATTTTAGCGTTTCTGGAGACATGCTTCTCATACCCAACTTTTCGATCAAGAAGTTGAATCTTTCTATTGGCAACGGTTCGGTGAAGATGTCAGCCAGTTGATATTCCGTCTGATCAAAATAAAGTTCCACTATTCTATTCTCCACTTGCTCCTTTATAAAATGGTAGCGTACATCGATGTGCTTTGCTCTTGAGTGTTGAACGTTGTTGCAGCATAGAGCAATTGCACTTTTGTTGTCGCAGTACAGAGGAATCTTATTGAATTGAAAGCCATAATCTGTTAACTGTGAACGCATCCATATGATTTGAGCACAACATCCAGATAAGGCAATATATTCAGCCTTTGTACTCGATATCGCGGTGCTCTTTTACTTCTTGGAAGACCGGCTAACAAGTTTATCACCTAAGAATTAAGCGCTCCCTGATGTACTGCGTCTAGTGTCCTAACACCCTGCGTGATCTGCGTCTGAATATGCTGTTAGAGACATATCATTATCCTTTGAGTACCAGAGTCCCATGTTAATGGTTCCCTTTAAGTATCGAAAGATCCGTTTAACCGCATCTAAGTGCTTTTCGGTAGGCTTTGCCTGATACCGGGCACATAAGCAGACTGCATAAATAAGGTCGGGTCTACTGGATGTCAGATACATGAGGGATCCAATCATGTCACGGTAAAGTATAGCATCAACTGGTGTCCCCTGTAGATCTTCATCCAGATTGTTCTTTTCAACCATAGGTGTGTCTACAGAATCACTAGATAGCAAACCATATTTTTTAATAATTTCATAAGCATATGTTGATTGGTTTAGGAAGATGCCTCTAGGAATTTAAGAAATTTGTAATCCTAAAAAGAATAGCATCTACCCCATCATCGACATCTTGAACTTAGTGGTCATCTGATTAGAAAACTCATTACACAAAGTAGTATTTGTGGTATGCTTATTATTATATTGTCAACCATAATTTGTACCAGCTATAAGTCGTTTCATTTCCTGCTTTCCGTGTGAAGAGTGTTGGATCAACTGCACCTTTGGAGAAATGTTGTAAAATGAGGAAGCTTGACAGCATGTCGTACCATGCACGTGGTGCTTGTTTGAGACCGTAAGGGATGTTTTGAGCTTATACACATGCGATGGGTATTCCTGGTCAGCAAATCCTTCTAGTTGAGAAACATAGACATCTTCCTTGAGCTCGCCATTTAAGAATGCCATTTTGACATCCATTTGGAAAATTGTCATATTCTTGTTGGTTGCATTTGTTACGAAGATACGAATGGCCTCTATTCTTGCAACCGATACAAATGATTCCTCAAAATCGATTCATTCTTCTTGCTTGACTCCCTGAGCAACTAATCTTGCCTTATTCTTTAGTACCCTTCCGAATTCGTTTGTCTTGACCTTATAAATCCATTTAAGTTTGACCAGCATGACTTTATCTGGACACGACACCAAATCCTAAACTTGTAGTCTTTCAAATTCATGAATTTCTTCTTGCATTGCATCGATCTATGATAGTTTAGTCATTGTTTGTTTGAAGTTCTTTGGTTCTACAGAAGTTAGGAAGGCATCATAGTAACACCACATGGCGTCGGTTTTGAGGTACTTTCTGATGGAGACAGAACGAGAAAGATCACCGATCACGTTTTCTATTGGATGATCCTTAGTCTATCTACCAATCAGTTCAAATGAAGTGTGGGATGGTCTCACATTAGATGATGATCCTTGAGAAGTCGAGTCATTATGAAGAGGTTCATGAAGAGGATCATCATGAAATAGTGGTGTTTTTTGGTGATTCTTCAACACCTTGAGAAATAATTAAAGAATGTTCTTGATCTTGTGTTGATGGGATACTTGATGAAGGTGCATCTTGGTCAATGGACATAGATACAGGTGAATCAGCTATTTCAACAGCTCTTAGTGCAGCAACTACATGAACTATAGATACAACAATAGTTAGAGGATTGAAGTATTCATCGAACAAGGGTTGGAACAAAGTATCACAATCATCTCTTTTTGGTGGATTACAAGGTTGTTGAGGAATACTGTTTGGTACTAGTCCTGAACTGTGTAACATTCCGTATTTTCAGGTCATTTACGACGTCATTTATTTTGCTAATTATTTTTTTTCTCGTTCGCGCTTAACTGTATAATTTAAATATTTAAGTTAAAACGCGTAAGTTTAAAAATTATCGTTTACTAAACGGACTCCAAACAAAAAATGTTTATACACAACAAGTGTTAAGGTAATTATATTTTGAGTAAATTATTAACTTTGTTTATTTTATTTTTTATTGTTATCGAAAATTATTACTTTCGCGATATAAAGTACACGTTAGTCTACCCGGAAGCGCACCAAACCTTTATTTACGCTTCAACAAATACCCACTTTTATACCCAATACATAAATTAACTCAAATATCGATCACATATCTCATATGCCGATTTGGGACTCAAAATATACAAAGAAAATACATAGAACACTTTCCTTGTTTTCATGTATATTCATCACTTTTAGAACCAAAGACCAAGACTTTCCCAAAGACCCTCATCTCGGTTTCCCATTAACATCTATTGCAAACTTTTGACCCCAAACATAGCATTAATTTTTGTAGCAAAGTTATAACACATACATATCAAAACACTTGGTTAAAAAGATCAAGAAAAGCACTCTATTTTCCCTCGACATAGCCACGGCTCAAAACCCCTTTCCATATAAACCTTTATGTCTTTACATTTATCATTTTATACATATTGGCAAAATCACCATTAGGATGTTTTTAAACATGTAAAACATATTTTTGCTTGTGATTATAATTTTGTACACTTATTCATGTGTTATGTGGTTGAATATATTATGGTATAATGGCTTGTGGAAGACTTGTGATTAATTTATGTAGTTAAAGAGTATATAAAAACAAAGTTATAAAATAAACTCAAAAGATATATAAGGGGCTGTTTTGGTCCGAATTTTTGGACATGGATTTTATATTTTATAAAAATAGTATGTTTCATGACGATTCCAAAATGATAAGAAACTCAAAAAACCGATTTATAATGAAAAAGATACGACGATTACAAGTTTACGATAATTAATACTTTATAAAAATAATTTTATAAAAAGTTACTGTTCACCAGGGACTTTATTTTTGGAAAAACATCATAAATAAATAGAACTTTTAAATACGAAGACGTAGTCGAAAGAATCGCAAAAGACGGAGTTAAAACGAATAAGTTACGACATTTGCGAGATTTACGATAACTAAATCTATAAAAATAAATATATAACTGTTATGAACGGTAAAATCACTATTCATCAGAAAAATTCAAATTTTAAAAATGTTATATTTTGATAACTATAATCGTCTTAATATACGATAGGTGTGACGTAAGAACAAAGAAACGGACTAAAAACCAGAAAGTTACGCCAGTTTACTAAAGTAAACTATAAACTTTACTATTATAAATAATATCACTAAAACGATTAGATGAAGATGTAGCTAATAAAATATATGTGGTATTAGTTAACAAAGTACTATAATTACTAGGGAGTTTCATAATGAGAGCCTTCTTCGTGTGGCGTATCGACGATTGTTGGATTTACGATTTAAAAGTGGTCTAGCTCCTCATATCGTCACTACATGACCTCTTAATTATGATAGCCAGAACGATAGTATGATTAGCTATACGACCTTATAAATAATCAAAGTGTTTATACATATACGACCGATATTGGATAGGTTTCCTTCGGATTCCTCCTTCGGAGACGCATTTTTCTATATGTGATACTTGTTATGATTACCATTCACTCGAGGTAGTTCATAGCCGCCCATTTTTACTACGATGATTTGTTTTACAAATCTAACGGTGTGAATACATCTTGTTTACAATTGAACACAAGTGTTTTTCTAAGTGTTGTCAAAGTGTTTGACAAAGTGTACTATCAGATTATTTCCTGAATATTATTGCTATAGGTTACCTTATAACCGAAGTCCCTATTTATCATGAACCGTTAATTGCTATTGTAGTAAGCGCGAGTGTTGTGGATAGATCTATCGGGACTGACAATCCCCACCTTTCCTTGGGTCACTAGTTTGATCAAGGTGCATTTAACATTGAGAGGTGTTAGGTTGTTGGCAAGCATCCTATATTCTGATTAGGGCACAAATCTAGTTAAGGCTTCGGGGTCATGAGCTTAGTGCAATAATAAACGTTTTGGACTACTGAATGTGTTTCAGAGTCTACTATTACTTCGATCTTGTGGTCCACCATTTTTACCGATAAACCTATGATTTCACTCAACCTTTGTGTTGACTTTTAGCATGTAATTTCAGGTCCTAGGGTATGAAGATCGGAGGGGAGCCGTGGCGGATATCAATGAAGACGGATTCTGTGTTTTATCTATATTCAATGCAACTTTTATTATCTTTAAAAACTTAAGTCATCTTTTGGGTATTTTGAAGATTTTTTTTAATTAAGAATGTTTATGACTTTTAAAACATATGGGACCTAATGTATGAACTCTGATATTTTGCTATGGCATCGAATGAAATCTTATCTTAAAACGTCCATTTAAGGTCGTTTCCTATATCTTGATTGTTGTACTTTGACTTAGCACCCCATTGTTACCATTCCGATGCTGCCTGATTTTGGAGGTGTTACAAACTAGATGTTGCAGGAGTCATGACTTGAAGCCCGGGTCCTGAACCGAATCGTTCAGAAGCTATTGCTGTCAGCTCATCGAACGTCACATGAATTGTTTCTATAATTTTATGGATTTTCCTTTTATTGATTCTGAAAGCGTTCTTTGCTGGCGCATATCCAATGAAAATACCAATATTGGCCTTTGCATTTAGTTTACCCAAGTCTTCATTGTCATTGGTTGGATAACATAGTTAACCAAAGACATAAAAGAATGATAAATCTGGTTTCTTGTCGTGCATTGATTCGTCAATAATATATATATATAATATATAAGCAAACACTCAACCAATTACCTTTGACCAAGGCAAGAAGTCAAAATTCACTAAATAAAATATATATGAAACCGGAAGTATGAGTTCCCGGGTCGTTATGTCCCAACGAGGCTTGAATGGAAAATCGAATGACGGATTGATGATTGATGTTTGAATACGACAAGGTTATGATGGGTTTTCTATTTCTACCAATTAAATATACAAAAACGATTAAATAAAACCTAAAAACGAAAGCTAAATAACTTAAATCCTAAAACGGGCACGAAAAACGAGGGTCAAAAACCTAAATTTTGCAAATTAAACCCTAAAACAAATTTAAAAGCTAAAATAGATTCTAAATGACAAATAACGAAGTTTAAAAAAAACTAGACTAAAAACGGAGGTCGTTTGACCCAAAAACGAGTCAAGACAAGAACGGGAACGAATCCCGTTCTTTAAAAAGTAAATTTTTGAAAAATTAATCCTACAGAAACTTTTTTATTTTTCCTACAAAATATATGAAAAAAGAAAATTTTAGAAAAAAGATTTATATTTTTCTGATTAATATTTTATTTTTTATGATTTTTTTAAGTTTAAAAAGAAAATAAATTATAAAAAATACTAAAACTTTATAAAAAAATCTGAAAAATTTACACAAAATAGCTAAGGTGACAAGGGTCCTAGGAAAAATAAGCTAGGTCGCACAGCTTATCTAATAAGCTGTCAAATAAGCTCAACAGCTTATAAGCTTATTAGGCAAAAACCTACTTAAATACCAAAGCGCCCAAGAGTCTTACAGAAAAGACCCAAGGGCGCAGCGGTAGAGTGTGTAGTGTGGAGGGTTGAGAGTGGTAGAGGTCGGGGGTTCGAGTCTTGCTCACCCCCGACTTCCTACTTTCCCCTTTTATTTTTTTTTTGAAATTTTTTTTTACAAACTTGAAAAGTACATATAAATTAGCATTTTTAAAACTTGAACTTTTTATTGAAACTTAATAATAAGCTCAGAAATAAGCCGAAAAGCTGGCAAAATGCTAAAGCTCACTTAAAGCAAAAACAAGCTATATTGTTGGCTTAGTTAAGCTAATATAAGCTATGAAAAAGAGAATTAAGCTAAGTCCTATATCTACCCTAGTCTATTAAGCATTTATTAAGCTAAAATAAGCAAATAAAAACAGACTAAAAAGCTAAATAAGCACCTAAGCCAAAAATGGCTTTATACTTAGGAATTTTAAATAAACAACAAATAAGCTAGAATAAGCACTAAAAGGGACAAACTAAGGCACATTAGACCTAATCTAACCTAATAAGCTATTCTAAACCTAAATAAGCTAAAATGACAGGGCATTAAGCTGCAATAAGCTAATTAAGCCTACAAGGCTTGGCTGCAGGCCAAACAGACCCTTGGGGCACTTTCAGGGCTTATTTTAAGAACAAATAAGCAAAGGCTAGGTGCAAATAAGCAAAAATAAGTCATCTACTACACCTAATAAGCAAATATCAACAAAAATGAGCTAAGGAAGTCAAACCAATAAGCCAGGAAATTGAAATAAGCTATTTGCCAAATTGGGCTTGGGTTGCAGTCCCAAAAGGGCCTTGGGGCACTTTTAGGGCTTATTTTTAAGCCCTTAGAGTGGGGCCCAATGGCTGAGCTTATAGGGGCTTAAAGCACACCCTATAAAGCCCTAGCACAAAAATTTCTAAAAAGAAAAAAATGGTAATGCTAAATGACCAGCTTTAAAGAAGCTTGTCCAAAAACAAGAGCTTTTGCACCAGAGGAACTTTTTGCAAAAAGGTTTAAATAAGCTCTAAAAAGCTCAAAATAAGCTAAAATAAGCTATACTAAACTTAAACTACACTAATAAGCATAACTAAACATTAATAAGCTAGAAATTAAAACAGATGAAAAGGGGCTTATGAAAAACTTATATTCAAAATTCCATTTTCTAAAAGCAAATTAAACCTGCTGGTTTTGGAGTTGGAAAAAGGGCTTTTTCCTTAAAAAAAAGGCAACAAATACTTGGCAGTTTTGACTTAGAGAACAAATGACTCAAGACAAGTTTTAAAAACTTGTTTAGACCTCTCAAATGATACACTTTGGCACTAAAACTTCAGGATTACAAGAGCTTATCCAAATAAGCTCTTGTACATCTTTCAAAAACCAACAGATTTGAAGTACACTTATAAAACTTGAAAAACAGTTTTTTGACTAAACAACTTTGGAAAAACAGACTCAAAAGGGCTTAATACTTTAAGCCAAAGTTAGCCATATGACCACAACCCATGTCATTGCCATTTTGACCCGTTTTAGTACTTAACCCAAACACCCCTTTAACTTTTGAAATGGCTTTTAAAGGCTGAATTGTGGTGATTTAAGCCAAGGAATGCAAAGACAGATAAACATACATGGATAATAAGCACAAACAAGCAATCAACAGTAAAGAATAAGCACTCAAATAAGCTGAATACAAAATGACATAATATAAGCTTAATTAAGACAGATTTTAAAAAAAACTACACAATGGATATTTAAACTATAAGTCCTAATTTTTAAACACTAAATAACTTAAATAAGCATAAATAAGCATACTCAAAAGAAAATAAGCCCGAAATAAGCAATGCTACAGTAACATATAAGAAAATTGAAAAATGGAAACTTACAAAGGTCCAAAGCTTATGGCAATGTTATAAGCTCTCAAACAGCTTATAACCAACCCTATGTGCTTCCCAAGAAGCTCTAAACCAAGGCCATCCATAATCAACCTTGCTCCTTGCTCTTTGACAGATTTCCAAATTTTTTAATTAACGAAACATTAAACTCACAAAAAGCTATTGGAAAAGTTTTTTATGAGTAAAACAGATTGTATAAGCTTGAAAGAGCTTATGGAGATGACTTGTAAACAGAAAATAACTTGAGTGCATAAAGATTAAAAGAGAAAGAGTTTTAAGAAAGCTTAATAACTTGAATTTGCATTAAAAAAAAGATTACAAGACAGTTAAAAGTTAAATTGCATAAATAAAAGATAAGCTGTAAAAACTAAGAACTGGTTGCCTCAAAGGCTACAATGAGTCCTATTTATATATGAAACTTCAAGGTCTTGGTCTTCACTTTTTTATTTCTTTTGTGAGAGGGCTGAGCCTTTGTGCTAGTTGTGTTTGTTTTGTGAGAGACTTCCACATTCAATCCCAACCTTTGAATTCCCTTTTGCTTCTTTGAAATAATCTCAGCCATTGATTCGTGTATGAATCATGAAAAATGGTGAGATTGCCACCATGGCATGGTTTCTTGTGACCTGGGATTTTTAGTGGAGAGGGGGAGATGGTTTTATTCATGGTATTGTTTGGGTTTGCAGGATAAAGGGGAGGAAGGAGACCCGTGATTGGGTCTTGGGGTTTGAAAAGGGCGGGAAAAACTGTTTTGGGTTTAACAGGAAAGGGTTTGGGGTAATGGCAAAATTGGTCCCCCGAAGTTATAAGGATTATTGCAATGTTGGTCCTTGTGGTGATATAAGGTTGAGGGTTTGGCAGAAATGCCCCCTCAACCTTATAACTCTTATTGCAAACATAGTCCTTTTTGTAATACAAGTATGAGGGGTTGGCAGGAATGCCCCCTCTACTTGTATTTTAACTAAATTACAAATTCAGCCCTTGTCTTTGTTTCCTTTGTATTATAACTTTGGGAATTGGCAATTACAGTCCCTTTAGTTATATTTCTTCTGATTTTGACTTCCTCTTGACTTTGACTTTGTCGGGGTTGACTTTGACTTTGACTGTTTGACTTTTCTGTTGACTTTTTGACTTGATTGGCTTTTTGGCTTCGATTTGGCTTCGTCTTTTCACACTTTTCCATTCCGTGCCCAGTTTTGTCGTTTTTGGCTTTGTTTTTCGTCCTTTTGTGAATATCAGTTTCCTGCACAACACAAATGCAAAACAAACATATATTTGGCAATTTCTGTCTGTTTTTGGTCTTTTAAGTCCGTTTTTAATGGAAAAAGGTATGTGTAATTTAGCACATACCAAAATCCCCCATACTAAGGTATTGCCGTGTCCTCACGCAATGTTATGAAGTAAACATTTACGAAAACTAAGAATCTCAATCCCCCTCGACTAATAACCTCGAAAAGTAGCCATGTGTTCGTCAAGGG
>BQNB010083340.1:0-29061 GCA_026074375.1 Tanacetum coccineum
TTGATGAAATGTATATTATACTTTTTTTTAATAAATACAAGTGTGAGTTGTTATTGTGTTTTGTTTGAGTATATAGTTGAATTTTAGGACATTTTAAGCTTCTGTTCTAAGCTGTTATGAACCACATGTGATTTTACATTCTTTAACATATGTTAGAGTATGTAATTTGATTTAGTTTTAAACGATTAGAAACTGATGTATCGCACGTGACATTACATTAGTTTAACATGTTTAAAATTTGAGATATTTTAAATTATCCTTAATTTAAGTTGTATTTAATCACATGTGATATTACATAGTTATAACATATGTTGACATTGTTATTTTTTTTACATGTTATCGTGATCAAATGTGATATTGCATTGTTTAACATTTGTGTTAGTATGTAATTTTATTAACTCTCATAGAACATGTGATAAATTGGTGTTGTTACTTCTTAATTTTCAGATTCTAATTGTCAGCAAGCATCATGAACCGTTTATGCGCAATAATCTAGAGGCTACTGGTGAAACACTATAAAAGGCAGAAGAAAAGAAGAACGTGAAAAGGCACGCTGTAAAAGTTGACGAGAGAAATCATATGATTGAACCCTAAAAAAGAAAGATTAGTTGTGAAAGAGAAATCAATTGATAAAAGTCTGAAAAGAAAGACAAGTTGTGTAATTTACGGAGAGCCAATAACACACAACACGGGCACTTACGCTAAAAGGCGAAAATCATAGATATTTAGTTATAACTTAAGTTATAACACTTGAATAGATGATTTATTACTGGGATTTTGATTCCTTTTGAGGGAATTTCAGATCATTCCGAGTAACATTTATCATGTTCTTATATATTTACATGCACATTTTTGTTTTATATACTTACAAGCATAAATCACATGTGATATTTAGCAATCTCATTTCAGGTAACTTTCATTTTATTATTAATGGACAAAAATCAAATGTGATATTTTAAGGTGAGATTTGTGTTGAGTAACTTTCATGTAACAAATCATTGGACCAAAGCAGGGGTGACAATTTCTGCACGAAACCCGAAACTGACACGAAAATTAACAGGTTCGGGTTGAGTCTAATAGATTCCGGGTTGGGTTCGGGTCGGGTTCGGGTCAACTCATCTGACCCGTTTATTAACCAGGTTAGGTTCGGGTTTGGAATAAATTAAGCGGGTCGACCCGACAACCCGTTTAAGATTTTTTTTTTCTAAAATTAAAAATTATTTATATTTTATTATATGTGTTAAATGGGTTAAACGGGTAAACCTGCAAATCCGTTTAACTTGTTTAACTCGTGTAATGTGCCAACTTTTGTATATAAAACGGGTGAAATACGTCAACCCAAAATCCGTTTAACCTATTCAACCCGTGTAACATATTTAACCTGCTAACCTAAGTATATATATGGGTTGAATGGGTCATATTCGGGTTATGTGTAAACAGGTTAGGGTTGACATAGCTGACCTGATTATTTAAATGGTTCAGGTTTGGTTGGGTTTTCTGACCCGACCAACTTACAGTATCTCGATTTAAAGCCGACCTGACATTTTCCACCCTTAGCCAAAAGGTTATAAACTTTAATATCAAATCATCAGGAGGAGTGCAGGAGAGTTATTGGATACCAAAAAAAGGTTGAATACTAAGGGACTCATCTCCACCATCTATCTAAAAATAAATCAATGGTTGAGAGTAAAAAGATTTTATTATTTCACCTATTTTTTTAAAACTTAAATATCTCTTAAACCGTTAATCATTAAGCAAAAAAATACCATCACGATGAGCATTTAGTTATCTTTCCATGGACATCCACTTTGATATATACTTTCGACAAAAAAATTCATTTTTTCACGTATTTTTTTATTGTTTTTTCACCTTATTTTCTTTGTTGAAACTTGCATGAAAATATCATATGTGATGAACACTAATCAGAATATCCGTACAAAATCATATATGATATAACACTAACATCGAATTACATGTGATTGCATTAAACTTAAATATCATATATGATTTAACACTAATATAATATATAATTTTATTATATGTAATTTATCAGTAATATCATATATGATTTTAAATATCATATATGATTTAACACTAATATCATATATGATTTCTATCATAGCAAGGTTGGGTCAGTTGGTTATCACCCTTGCCTCTAGAGACAGAGATCAATGGTTCGATCCTCACTCCTTGCAAGGCCGGAGGTCCTTTTCATCTTTGCTAGAACCGGAACCATCCTCTCTACCTTAGGTAGGGATAGAACTGTCTACATCTCAACCTCTCCCATACACCGTGGAAGACGATATTGAAACCCATAACCCGTGGAAGACGGTAGTGAGTGTTACTTACTTACTTTTTTTTATCATACATGATTTATCATGCAAGTTTCAACTACGAAAAAAAGACGAAAAAACGAAGAAAAAAACGTAAAAAACATGAAAAAACAAAAAAAATCCGTCGAAAGTATATCAAAGTAGATATCGATAGAAAGATAATTTAATGCTCCTCGTGATGGTATATTTTTTTTGTTTAACGATTAACGCTTTGAAAGATATTAATATTTGAAAAAAAAAGAATAAAACTCCCAAAAAGAAAACATGCCTCAACTTTCCCAGTATCTTTATAACAAAGTTTAATAAAAACCCAAGAACAATATAGAATTATTTACATTACCTTCATCCAAAACTTTTCTAACAATGTTCATAAACGTATCAGATCTATAAATTTGAAAGCTGGTAAGGTTTGGGATGAGGTGTGGGATAAACAAAATGAAATGAATTAGCAATAATGACAATCAAACACTAAAGTAAATCGACCGGTTGACACTGTGTTCCTCGTGATCATATTTTCCACCATTAATTTTTTGACAAATAAAGATGAATAGATGATTTATGTTGGGGATTTTTATTTTAGATTTCTTTTGTGGGAATTCAAATCATTCGTGTTACATTATATGTATATATTTACATGCATATTTTTGTTTTACATACATGCATAAATCACATGTGATATTTAGCTATAATCTCATTTTATTTAAAGGTAACTTCTATTTTATTATTATTAGACAAAAATTAAATGTGATATTTAGAAACTAGAAGGGGGGGTTGAATAGTTTTACCGGTTAATTAGCGTTTTAAAAGTTTGCTTATGAAATAGTTTGATTCGAGATGTATGTCAATCAACCAACAATATGAATCACAACTAAACTATCTAATAATGCAAGTAATAAGTAAAGAGATAAAGAAAGAAACGATCAAACCAAGACACCGAGATTTATAGTGGTTCGGCAACGAAGCACCTCTTCATTCCTACTCCACTCCCCGAGCACTCCACTCGAGATTTCACTATGTCAACAAGCTCCCTTTAGGCGGAGAAAACCGTTTACACGTCGCTTACTTTCTTTTCCGACACTAAGCTAGATGTCGAGTCCTAATCTTAGCTAGAACCAATCTAAGACTTCACTAAGTCTTCAAACACTCACAAGATCTACACTCTTGGATTGACACACAATCCAAATCACACCAATATACAATCTACACACTTGGATCTACACTTGATCCAATTAATACAACAACACAAAATAAATCTAATGAATGTTTGTGATCTTGAAGAAGAGAAGAGAGAAAGATCACTTGATAACAATTCGTATGTAGAAGAATACGATTGTTCTTCTCTTGCACTTGATTAGAAGGTGAAGAAGGGAGGAAGAAAGAATTAATCACTTGAAACAAAATCAAGGTATGTTAGTGATCAAGATATGTGTTTTAGAAAGAAAGGAAGAAGAGAGAAAACTAGATCTGATAGAATTTTTGGCAAGAGGAAGTCTGATTTTGAAATGGGTGGCCCAGTATTTATAGGGGACAAAAAAGTAGCCGTTGCTGGTGGCGGTCCCGGCGGCCCCTTATATATAAGGGGGCCGCCGCCCCTATAAGGGGGCCGCCACTAGACTCCGCTCCCTTTTTTGTCCTTTTGTGGTGAATGTTGTATCTGTTATGGAACCTTCCATTTTGGGGGGAAAATTTGAAATTCAAATTTTATGTTTTTAATAAAACATTTCTTTTAATTAATAAATAATTTGTTTTTATATTTTTATAAAAACATTTTTGTGGAAGTATAAGATTTAAGAAAAAATTATTTTCTTGATCACTAATCATGTTTAATGATTTGTTTATCCATACCTTAAGTGATTAATCATAGAAATAGAATTTTATGATTATTAATTTATAAACGTTTAATTTTATCGTAAATATTTTCACATTTTGTTATTATCAAAACATTGAGAGGTCGAAAAATATAAATAACGTTTTTGGACATTATTTGTATTAACACAATAGAAGTAGGTCGAAAGGCTCTATTGTTTTCATATAATTCCGCGTTGTTTGTCTATGAATAATTCGGTATTAACCTTGTGTAAATTGGTTAATAAAACTAAGACCAACCTAAGTATAATAATGTTTAATGCTTAATCTCATGTCTAACGAACTTGATTAAAAGAGTACGTTTTTATATTATCAACCACAAACCTATCTTAATGCATTCGGTATGTTGAGAATTAAAGGGAGAAAGAATTTCTTATCATATTGAATAGATATTTGTTTGAATGATTATCCATCATTTCTTACCTATATACCTTGTTTGTGTGTGCATCTCTATCCTTATAAATGTTTTATCTTATGTGTCTTGGCTTACGCAAACATGTTTTAATCATCTTGGTAATAATCTAATCTGTAGAAAACTAGAAGGGGGGTTGAATAGTTTACCGCTTTTTAATTTAATGTTCATGTTTGCTAATAAAAACTTAGATTCGACTTTATGTGAATTCAACACTGGCACAATATAAACAATATACTTATCTAAACAATTAATAGGATAGTATGAGCAAATAAGGTAAGACAAGAGATAAGAGTAAGAATAATCAAACCACAACGTCAGGATTTATAGTGGTTCGGTAATGAAGCACCTCTTCGCCTTACTCCACTCCTCGAGCACCAAACTCGAGAGTTTTCTTCACTATGTCAACAAACTCCCTTATGGCGGAGAAAACCGTACACAACTTTCGCTTACATCAATTTCCGACAATAAGCTAGATGTCGAGTTCCAATCTTAGCTAGAACCAATCTATCACGACTTCACAACTTCTTCACTACTTTTACGACTTCACAACACAACTTCACAACTACACAACTTCTTCACACCTTAGTTTTTTTCACATCACTACTTCACTACTTCACTTCTACTTTCACACCTAACTATCACAACTTGGATGAATCACTAGATTCAACTATACTTACAACAATCACAAAGATTTATCTACTACACAACTTTACAAGATTTATAAATGATTTACAAATTGTGATATGGATGCAACAAGATTGCAATACACACTTGAGGTGTAATACTTATTCACTTGATGATGGAAGTATTCTTATCTTTCACTTGAGAAGTTGAGCTTGGATCACTTGGAAACCAAGCTTTATGATTAGATGATCAAAGGATTTTAATGAGATGTGTGGGCTGTTTTAGA
Source organism: Tanacetum coccineum (assembly GCA_026074375.1). Lineage (NCBI taxonomy): Eukaryota > Viridiplantae > Streptophyta > Magnoliopsida > Asterales > Asteraceae > Tanacetum > Tanacetum coccineum. Next base: position 5,525 of record BQNB010083340.1, read on the forward strand.
TCAGAAAGAATGAGTGCAAAAGGTGAGAAAATAGTAGGGAAAAGTCCAGTATTTATACGACAAACTGGAGGAGCGTCTTAAGGGGGCCGCCCTAGACTAGGGGCTCCCAGTTTGTCTTTTGTGTAGGGGGATTTTCTGGAACTTTTCTAGCCATTTTAGGTTCGAAAATTTGAATTTCAAAATGTTTATTTTGAATAAAACATTTCTTTTAATTGTAGAAAATGTTTTGTAATGTTTACAACATTTTATAAAATTATAAGGTTGAATAAAAATTCCCTTTGATCATAAAATGCATTAAGCATTTGTTTATTCATACCTTTAAGTGATTAAATTATCGAAATGAAAATTAACTACTATTTACTTGTTTACGTTTAATTTTACATTGAACGTTTTTATATTTTGTGATTATCAAAATGTAAGGATGTGAAAAATATTAATAATGTTTTTAGGCATTATTTCTATCAACACTATGTATAATTTAGGTACTAACAATGAAATGCCCATTTCGTCAAATAGTGTTATGTTTAAAGGTTTACATGGTATATTTACAATGTGGTTCATAAGGTAGCAAAAATGGTTCGTGAAAACGAGGACAAGGTATCTTTTATATCGACACAAGATATTTTGCAAGATAGCAGTAATTTTTATTTTTATCTCTTATTATTATTATTATTTTTTTACGGTGTTAGCAAAATGGTTTTCAAGAAAATCAAGTAACAGTTTTTAAATAGTAAGAGGTTTATAATATGGTAACGAATAGTTTACGAATTGACACTAATTAGCTTATAAAATGACAACGAAATAGGTTGTGGAGGACAACTAAATAATTTATAAGACGATAGTAAAAATGGTTTATAAGACGACAACGAAAATGTTGACAAAGCGTGACTATTTAAGAAACGACTTACTTTAATTTATAGAGAATCAAAATGTAACCGATGGAATCGTCATGACACATACATTAATAGGAATTTTAAAACATCCACCTATTACAATAAAAATCATAGAAAAGTACTAGTGCATTTCACTTAGGGAATATGGTTATAGAAGGTTTCGACTTAGGTCTCACTAGGTTGGGCAGAAAAACCTCTCCTTAAGCATCAGTATAATTTCTTAACGACCTTAGAATTCTTGCGGATTTTCCCCTCCTTCTTTTTCTGATTATCATACATCTGGTTCTTCAATCTTGGGCATTTACTCTTGAAATGCCCTTGAGCACCACATCCGAAATAGGTCACTACAGGTTTCTGTTTGGCTACTAGGGCCCTCTTAATTTTTGCAGGAGCGAAAGTCCTATAATTCTTTGTCGTGTGGCCAACTCTCTTACAGTTACCACAGTTTACAGTACACGGTCCAATATGATGCCACTTACACTTGTTGCAGTAAGGCAAGTTTATAGCATACGCCTTCTTGTTGCCTGCCCTAGTAACATGTGCTCTAACCACTTTAATCCTCTTGCTTTGTTGCTGGTTAGAATCCCTACTGTGATCACTTCCCCATTTCATTTTGTTGCTAACATTATTTCCTATCGTGGCTTCCTCACGTACGACCTAATTCATCGAGTCGTGAGCCATGCGAATTTTTGACTCGTAGATCGCAATAGCTTCAATAGCATTAGCGACTCGTTGGGCTACAACCTGCTCCATTTCTTCAGAACTCATTCCTTGTCTTGATGCCGACATTTTCTTCCAAATTAAGAGAAGTAAAAGGAAAATAAATAAGTCAAGTTAAAATAAATGAAACGTTATTGGATGACGGGTTAATATCTTATGCGAATTAATCAGCATATTTCTAGAAATTGCCAAGAGTAAGAAAGATTACGACGTTACGAGATGACGTAGGGGTTTCAACAGTATGGGACGGGTGTTCAAGCTCGCATTCAGGTTCGGATAGTCAGATAACGTAGGATCGGAGGACTGTAACAAGTTTCGACGATATGAAAAATAATATTATGTAAATTCATGAAGGAGTTTTAAGGGCCATCATATACTCATGATGTTTTAGAATCAAACGATACCATTGCTTCATTTGCAATATCTTAGAAATAAACGAGACCATTGTTTCACCTACAATGTCATAGAAAAGTTTTTGTATTTATATAATGACCTTTATATGAAACTATGAAGGATGCGTATGGTGAATAAAATAAACGTGATGTAAAATATAATATGGCAAAATGAAATGTAAGTATAATTATGGTAATATGATATATTTAATACTTATATATATGTATATATATATATTTATATATATGCATGACGGGGATTTCGCGTATATAGCAAGTAAGAGCACGTAAGGATCACATACTGGTTATAGACCAGACCTAGTATATACTACATGGTTCTCTATAACCTTGGCTCTGAATACCAATCTGTCACACCCCAAACGGGGCCTGGAAGGAATACGTGTCCGGGGGCGTGACGTCATAATATACATCACACAAAGTACAAAGAACAACCTCTAAGGGGTATGTTTTAAAAATAAACATCGTTGCAATGATAACATAAATTAAGTCGTTACAATACCTATATGATTTAAAAGGGATTTGCGAAAGCGTAAGTAAGATGTAGCGGAAGCATAATTTAGTTTTGAAAAGACAACGAGCATGAAGGAGAAATAAGGTCTTGATAAATGGTATCATATTTCACGTAGACTCCACATAGCACGTTAAGCAGTCCAAAGCTAAACACCTGAGAAGAACATGCTAAAAATGGTCAACAAAAAGTTGGTGAGTTCATAGCTTTAAGTAAAATATTTACAAGGACTAAAAGGTTTTAGTAATTTCTGTTTCATTCCCAGTATCATGAAAAGTATTTGGTAACTGATATCGTTCAATAAAAGTAATGTGAATCTCAACATTTCCGAGGGTGTGTGACTATTGTAACACATACAATATCAAAAGAAAAATGTTTACGATATTACCCTAAGCTCATGTCACCGAAGCCTTAACAAGCTGCATAAATCCTAATGTTTTAGATTTGTCTCGAATCGATGTTTTGCCAAAACACCCAAGTACACTCATATGAAAAAAAAACAAAATAAAAAACATTTTTTATGCCAAAAAAAAAAACCCACTGGCCATGTGCCAATGTTACTCATCTAGAATTGTAGGTGGGGGGTCGGCAACCCTAATAGATTATTAACAGATTCGTGCTTACACGAAAGTAATGAACGGTCATGATGTGTGTCTTACGTGGCAATAGGGAAACTTAGGTAATATGTAAAAGTTTAAGGTACTTGCATTCATAGTAAAGGCAACCAACGTATTCACAATGAGTTTAAAGTATTCATATCCGTAGTAAAAGTAACCAACGTATTCGTAATGAGTTTAAAGTATTCATATACGTAGTAAAAGTAACCAACGTATTCGTAATGACTTTAAAGTATTCATATCCGTAGTAAAAGTAACCAACGTATTCATAAAGGCTTTAAGTACTTGTATTCATAGTAAAACGAGTGTGAAATCAATCATGTAAATGATTTTTGTAAACGAGCATGTAAATATATTTGAAATCAGTAGACAAAACAAGTTTGTAAACGAACATAAACGAGTTTGAAGTTAATAATGTAAACGTGTTTTGTAAACAAGCATGTTTCTCACCCGAAAAGTTATAAGGTTAATATAAAACAAGTAAAACGGAGGGCTATGAACTTACCTTTAGCAAATCAGTGAGTGATGGAATAATCAACGAAAGGTATGGCAAAATCAAACGACTCTAACTGCGACCTAACTAAAGGGACGCGCTTTAGGAACGAGAACTAAATAACAAAATGCCGTATAATACACTTATAAAATAAATAGACATCCATATGTGTTTGTGTTTTGGTTTTATTTATCAAAAACGACTTAGTGAAATTATAACGTTCTTCGTTGAAACCTGACATTTTTCTGAAAGTTACCATTTATTGAAATGTTTCCTTTTTAGGAAAGATTTTAGTTTCATGACGTTAATACCGTCCCCTATATTTGTTAAGTTTCCATATTTTCAAAATGCACTAACGAAACCTAAACATCTAGCCATGTTTGTGTTTTAAACTTTTTCCGAAACGGACTCGAAAGGGGTCAAAATGGTCATTTTTGTTCATGATCTGATCGTATTAAAATCGTTTTGCCGAAAAAAGATTTCAAGTTTTATTTGAGCGTAACTCGGTCGTTTGAAGTCTGATTTTAGTATTCGAGATATGAAAATCTATCTATTTGAAACAAGCTATCCAAAAACTACCTTCTCGACTAATGAAAATATTCTTAAGTGTCCAAAAACCCCCATTAAAATTTTAATCAACAACATAGTTTTGGCAGATTTGCCGAAAAATGTTTAAATCTTTCAACGGCCATAACTTGGTCGTTTTATGTCCGTTTTGACCCATTTATACCGAAACGACCGGAGAAACATCTAGTATCATAATCTTAGACTTTTAACACTTCAAAACATTTTTATATACCCGTTTATGCCCTTTTAAAATTCGAACAACCCCTATGTTTTTCAAAAACACTTCCAAAAATCCACTACAACTTCACAATAGTCCCTAATCTAGCCTAATATCTATTCACAACTAAACCAACAACAAATTCACACTCTTATCTATCCTAATCCCATCCTCATCATCATTTCAACACCCTAATCAACTCACTTTTAATACTAATCAAAATTTTATGCGAAAGTACTATAACATCTTCATTATTACATAAATCCATCTTGTTTCTTTTTGTAAAATTTAAATACAAACACATGGATTCAAAATATAAGTATAAGAAATCAAGAAATAGAAGAGAGGTTCAAGAAATGAGCTTACAAATGATGAAGAAATAAGATTAAACACTAGATCTACAACATACACCAAGATCTTGCAAAACTCCCAAAATAAAGTGAAACCCTAATTCTTGAAATCCTTAATAGATCTTGAAAATCAAAGAACCAATGCTTGGGAACGCCTTAGATTTGATTAAAAATAAGCTTGTAATGGTTGAATCCTGAAGAAAATCAAAAGAAATGGAAGCCCTATGAAGGGTTTTTGATCCATGAGTCTTGGAGCACAAGAAGAGAGAAAAGAAAAACTTTAGAGGCTTGAAGAATAGATGGAACCCTAAAGTGTGATATAAGTGAGGTATATATAGTGCAATACCTAGGGTTTTAGGCTAAATGGTTAACTAGTCAAGTGACTAGCACACTTGTATGTGTGTGCTAGTTGGTTCGGCCACACAAGAGAAAAGAAAGAAAATGTTAACCAAGGTTGAGCCATTTGCACAAGTATCATATGTATTTAAAAGTTTACTAGACATCATGAGTCAAAATGGGTCAAGGGTGGTGTAAGATGGTCACATGTTTATGTTTGTGCATGAGAAAGACCTCATGAAAGGTCACTATCCATACTTACATGCACACATGTATGCTAAAACCAAGAAAAGATGCCATTTCTTTTATTTTGAAGCTAGAACCAATATTATGGAGAAGAGGGGAGGACATATTTCAAAATTTTTGGTACTAGGAATGATAATTGTTGATATCTAGGATTTACATGTAAAAGTGGTAAATTTCTGGGGTTCCGTCTGGACAAAAACGCGAAAAACGTAAATTATGTGTGGAAACGTAAAAATCAATATCAGATGTGCACATAAACTACGTAACACTTTAAAATGATAAAATAATGCATATAACACTTAGATTAATCAAAGTCTGAAGCCGGAACGCGTCCAATGACGATTTTCAGTTTTACGCGGGACAACTTCCCGGAAAATTGCTAGATTTAAACGTAACGTATAAAAGTCAAAAATAATGATCGGAAAAGTTTAAAATAATGACCTAAAATTTACGGGGTGTGACATAATGTTCTCAATCTATCATCTTATTGAAGAGAACACATCTCTGCAAGAGAGACACATAAGTACATAATCCACACTTGTGTGTTATTAGTCGAGGGTCTTCTTTCTCATACCCTTTCTATTAGAAACAAGTCTCTAGGTTAGGTTAGGGCTTGATTTAAACAATCAACTTTCATTCAATTTGGTTATAAAGGAAGTCTTGTATCTTAGTGATCAAGCCTAGATCATTGGGTGATCTAGTTGGGGTTTTTGTATATACTTCCAAGGGGAAGTTCTTACCTAGAAGAAATTTAAATCACGGGTTCTTAGGGGTGCATCATATTTCCAAATTCTCTTCATATATATAGGGGACTTTATTTTCAGCATCATATTGAAGGCGTGCATACATGCATACCTTCAAAGAAAAAATTTATATTTCCAATTTCTCATCAAATTCTTTAGAACAAATATGTTTTTTAAACATATTTGTTCTTTTTCAAACATATGTGTAAAAATACAATTATTGAAGGCGTGCATGTATGTTTTTGAAAGTTCTCGTAGTTCTCGCACTTAAAATGGTGCTGAAAATAAAGTCCCCCAATTTCCACCACTATATCATTATAATATAATCTACCTATGTATATATTTATATGTATATCTATCTATGTATAATATATATATATGTATATATATATTATATGTATTTTATATATGTATTATAATATATGTATATATATAACAAACTGCTCAATCTCGTCCATTCATTTCAAATAGAGACAAAAACGATCATACGGTAAAAAAAATAAAAATAAACCCACCCCAAACGGTTTTACTTTTCATTTTCTCTTTCATTTTACACCGTAAAAACACACACACATACACACATCATGTACCCACCCCCAAATTAAGCAAACCCTAACTGTTTTTGACTCAAATTCATCAAAATCGATCGATTAAAATGGAAATACGAGAAGAAATACGACTATCTAAAGGAGATAAGTTGCCCAAATCATCTTCTTTGCCGGATTCTGATCAAAATAAGCAGTTAAATAATCCCAAATCGTCTTCAGGTATGTTTTACTTATTTTGTGCTTATTTAGTATTTATTTGTTGCATATTTTATGCTTATTAAGTTATTTAGGTTTATTTATCAGTGTTTGTTGCTTATTTAGGGGGTGTTTGTTTCGGCTTATATGTGGGCTTATGAGTAGTTTATTGTTTGCTTATTTATGAGTAGTTTATTGTTTGCTTATTTAGGGGGCGTTTGTTTCAGCTTATATGTGGGCTTATGAGTGGTTTATTGTTTGCTTATTTAAGGTAGGTGTTTAGGTTTTATTAACTTAGTAGTTTATTGTTTGCTTATTTAGGGGACGTTTGTTTCGGTTTATTATTTGCTTAGTTGATTGTTTGCTTATTTGATTTCTGCTTATATAACACAAGCCTTAATTTTACGACTTATTTGGAGACTTATGGGCTTATATAAGTTTATTACGATATGATAAACTTATATAAGCCCATAAGTCTAAATATAAACCAGAAAATTAGGGCTTATGTTGTATAAGCTGAAATCAAATAAGCTCATAAGCCCACCTATAAGCCGAAAACAAACACCCCCTTAGTCGTTTTCTTATTTGTTATTTTTTTGATAATAAGTAGTGTTTATTGTTTGCTTATTTAGTGTTGCTTATTTGTTATTTTTTTTGTTTACTGATGGTTTTTTTATATTTTTTTGTTTGATGTTAGGTGTTAAGGGTATTGGTCGTGTTTCTCCTATGAAATCAAAGGTTACCAGTAAAAGTGATTCTCCTAGGCATAGGTGGATTCCGCTTAGTGAAAGGGTGTCAAATAAACCTGGTGATATAGTGGTTAACGCACAGCCTGTATCTCAATATAATCCGGTCACTGGTCAAGTTGTAAAGGAAAGTAATAAAGTGCAACAACCAAAGGTTAAGCCGACTGTTGATGAGAAGGATAATCCAAAGGAAAAGCCGGCTGGTGTTACGAGTAAGGTTTCTAAGGGCAAGGATGATGTGGTTAAGTCACTGGTTGTTTCAGATAAGGATGATATGGTTAAGGCGTCGGTTGTTACAGATGAGGTGCCGGTTGTTGCAGATAATGTGCCGATGGTTAAGGCGACGGTTGCAGATAAGGCGCTAGTGGTTAAGGCGATGGTTGCTGATAATGTTGTTGCAGATAAAGAGCCGGTTAAGGAAAAGTCAGCTGGTAATGTGGGTAAGGCACCGGTTAAGGACAAGGTTAATTTTTCTGTTCTTAAGGGTAGTTTGGCGCCGGGTAAGGACAATGTTAAGGCGCCGCTTAAAGACAATGTAGAGGTTTCTGTTCTTAAGGGTAGTTTGTTGGTTGATGTTGTTCCAGATGATATGGTATTGAATAAGGCGATGGGTAAGGCATCGGTTAAGGACAAGTTCAAGGCGCCGGTTAAGGACAAGGTAGAGGACAATGTTAAGGCGCCGGTTAAGGACAATGTTAAGGTGCCGGTTAAAGACAAGCCTAAGCAAAAGGTTATTCCAACTGTCCAAGAATTATATGAGATTCACTTTGAATATCTTGTGATTCACATTGAATCACATAAGATTCAAAGTGATTCATTTGAATCACATGAGATTCAATGTAAATCACAGTTGATTCAATGTGAATCTCTTGTGATTCATTGTTAATCTTATGAGATTTTGTATAGTGTATGTTATTTTAAGCCAAGTCTTTTTTATATATTTACATTATGCACATGTTTTTCATATAGTGAGAATGTTTTTCATATAGGATAATGTTAAGGCGCCGGTTAAAGACAAGCCTAAGCAGAAGGTTGTTCCAACTGTCCAAGAACTATCTGAAGTTCCGGTTTTAAGGTCGCCAAACCAAAAAGTTAAGCCATAAGTTAAGTTTAAGGTTGATGTTCGTGTTTCAAGGTCCAAGGAAACACCTGTTAAGAGGAAAAGGATTTTATCAAAAGAAGATGATAGAAAAAAGAAATTGAAAGGTAAGTCGAAGAAAGAGGATTCTGATTTCAAGCTTGAGACTGATGAAGTTGTTGATTCTTCTTCTGATGAAGTTGATCAAAAGCGAAAGAAATTGAAGATTAAGGCTGGTTTGAAGAGAAAGAGGAGTGGTTCAGATTGTTCAGATTCTTCTTCGTCTATTGATACAGAAAATATTAAGCTACTGATAAGTAAATTGGAAAAGAAGGTCAAGAAACAAGAATCTGATGAGGAGAGTGTCCCGAAGAAAGGTAAGAAAAAATTAACAAAGAAGGTCAAGAAAGAAGCATCTGACGAGGAGAGTGTCCCGAAGAAAGGTAAGAAAAAAGAGAAAAAGCTGACGCCTGAAGAAGCTGCACATGAAGAGTATCTTTCTAGTTTTCTGACTTTTCGTGCAAGGACAACTCAAGAGTTGATATTTTAAGCTTTTTGTCCGGAATAGGGTTTAGTTCATTACACAATATTTCCATAGATCAACTCCTATCGAAGTTGGAAGGTTTGTTGTGTCCAACTTCAATCCAGAAACTTACATGTTGAGCTTGGATGGTGGCGATAATTGAGGTAACCCATTCAAAAATTCATGGGATTTTAGGTGTTCCTGTTGGCGGTTATTCTTTATTTGACTTGGATGAAAGAGAAGCTGACCATGAGTTTGTAAGGTTATGGGTTGGTCAATTTTACCTTACAGAATTGAAGCAAATCCGAGTTAATGATATTGCTTCCAAGTTGGTTGCTGCTCAAGAAATTGACTTTCTTTTCAAAGTTAACTTTCTTACGTTGTTTACCAACACTATGGGTAAGGCTGCTGGGTTGAAGGGACATATATGTTTGGATGTAAGGTTAGGACACCTTGCGAATTAGTGTAATTTTCAGCATTTAATACCCCTCCTATAAATTTTTGAATTGTGCTAGCTACATTTTATGTTGTCTTCAATGGCACGTAAATCCCGGAAGGAATTAACCATTACCTTGGTCCATTAACATTCCTTATTGTAAGTTTCAAAATTCCACTAAATGTTCTTTTTCATGTTTCTAAGTTTAGCTAATTTTTTTCTTTTGTTATTAGCTTTTATATTTAGATTTGACGAAGTTCGAGAGGTTTCCTGTTGTTCGTACACGTCCAGCTATCAGAAATTGGTCATCATACTTAATGAAAAAAAGGCAGAATTTAAAACTTAAAGATCATGTGTTGGGGGTTTTAGATCTTCATGGTGAATGGACCAAAGTTGAGGTGCGAGATGCTGAAGGTTTTATTGGTTCTTCGGAAACTTCGGAGAAAGAGGTATGTGGTTAGCCTGCTTTCACATGAGATTCAAAGCGAATCACATGATATCAGACAAGATCTCATGTGATTCACTTTGAATCTCATGTGATTCAAACATGAATCTCATGAGACATGAATCTCATGAGATTCATAGTAAATCACATGAGATTCATAGTGAATCACATGAGATCCTGTCTGATCTCATGTGATTTTTAATATAACATCTCATTTGTTTAACTACAGTTCTACATTTGGTGAAATACAATATTTCTTTAAAAAAGCTGAAGAAAAGCTTTCTTTAATTTGTGCGGAAAGAGTTATGCTTGAAGAATATATGAGGAAAGCTAGTTTAGAGTATCCTGGTGATGGGAAATTTCTTGATATTCATGAAAAGTATGTCAATCTTTTTAAAGATCCAATATCATTCAATGATGATAGAAATGGGGATAATGATGGGGATGATGATGATGGAAATGGGGATAATGATGGGGATGATGATGCGAATGATGCTGATGGAAATGGGGATGAAGAAGATGCGAACGAGGGTGATAAAGATCCAAATAGGAGCAATCCGAGTTTTGGTTTTACCAAAATCAGTTTAGATGATTTTGGCAATGATAGCAGTCCAACTAAAAAAGAGTCAGTCGATCCAATTGAACAAGGAACCGTTGTTGAAGGAAATCTAGCTGAAGAATGTGAAATCATGAGTACACCTGAGAATTATACACAATGGTTAGAAAGAAATGCAGATTTAGTTGGAGAGACGATTGATTTTATAACTGTTGAGTACCTATACGTAATATTCTTACTCTACAACTTTTTGCCTATTTCATAAAATTTATTTATTTTTAATTAAATCACTTCTTTTTTTTCAGGGTGATTTATTTGGTGATAATTCGGTGATAATGGAAGTAATGAATCAAGGGCTGCTTACTCCCGAAAGAATGCTTACTAGTGTTTATAATGTAAGTCCCAGTCCTGAAAAGCGAATTGGGAAACCTTCTTGTTACCTGTTATCCCTATACATGAACAAGAAGACAAAAGTTGTTCCCCAAATTAAAAGGCTTGAGTTTATTCTTGGTAACAGTTTGTTTGCAATGGAGGGTGACAAAATGTAAGTTAATATAAATCTCGTATAAATCTTGTTTTATTTTTGTTTTGAATTAAATGTGATTCACTACTGTTATTCACATTGAATCACATGAGATTCAAAGTGATTCATCTGAATCTCATAAGACTCAGTGTGAATCACAGGTGATTCAATGTGGATCTCTTATGATTCCATGTGAATCTTATGTGATTTTGTCTAGTGTTTGTTATTTTAAGCCAAGTCTTTTTTATATATTTACATTATGCACATGTTTTTCATATAGTGAGAATGTTTTTGAAGCACATTATGGGAAGTTCATTATATTTGGAATTCGTTTGAATTTGGAAACTTTAGCACTGGGTTTGTGGCTTGATGCAAATGTGATCGACTGTTGGGGTGCAATTCTTAATCATGAAGAGAGTTTTCGAGCTGCTGAATTAAAATCAAGGCACTTTTTCCCAACTGGTTGTATTGTAAGTGTTATAAATTCATAAATTATTATACAAGTATTTTGTTTTTTGATGATACATTTAAGTATGATATATAATACAAACAAAATCTATGTTTGATGGAACCTTGGATTCTGATGATGCTAAATGGGAAAGCTTTTCTAGTCAAGTTAAGGCTCAGTTTGAAGGCATGATGGTGGTTTGACTCTTGAAGGCATTGACTTGGTAATTTTTTTATTTTAGAATTTTACTTTTTGTTTTTCCATTTATTTATTATATTAAGTTTTTTTTGTTTAAAACAGGCGTTTTTTCCAATTTGCAATTCTGAGCATTTTTATGTGGTTGTCTTCAGTCTTACCAAAACAACAACTATGACTATACTTGATAACAGTCCAGCAAGCTATTTTATCATCTCCATTTAATTCTTTTTCACACAATATCACATTTGATTGGCCCTTTGATCCCATGTGATTTTTTTCTTTTTGCTATAAAAAAGTTGTTTGCTCGGCATTTGAAGCTGTATCGTCACATTAGGCATAGTAAGATTGCTAAAGTGAAGCAAACAATCCCAAAGCTAAAGTGGAAGACTAAGGTGAATTTTCATGATTGTGGAATTTTCACCATGCTCCATATGGAAACTTTTAACGGCGGACCTGCTGTAAATTAGGATTGTGGGCTTCCTGTAGAGTCGCAGTTACAGCGTGATATGCTGAGGCGACTGAGATTTAAGTTCACCACGAAGATATTGTTGCATGAGATTGATATGTGAAAAATCACATATCCATTTTATATAAAAAAATGACCCTAAAAAGATGAAATAATGCAAATTATGCTTGTGTATTGTGTATTTTGTCTTTTGTGATGTGTAGGTGCGGATATTTCAAATATCACATGAAGAAGGCCAAAATAGGACAAAAACGAACACGAGATGGAAAGAGTATGAAAAGCTGAAGCTGAAGGCGTACCCGTACTTTACGGACCAACCTGAGCTCACTTAATGGGCCGGGTTAGCCCAAATCCTAAACCTATTAAACCATTTAGTCCTTAACCTAAACAAAAAGTCCTAATCTATTTCCTCGACCCAACAACTAGAAAGAAAAGCCCAAGTCCACTCCCGGTCAACCCCCTTATAACTCCATGGTCAAAATCACTATTCATTACCCCCTTTCCCGCCATCTCTTTCACCTCAACGAGTAAGCCAGGGTAAAAACAAATCCCCACTCAACATACGCTCCTTTGTTTCTAGAAGCAATTGACACGTCTGACATTCCTATGTCCACGTTGGCGATCCTAAGGCGTATGATTGGTAGATTTAACGTGTACTTGATCCAACGGCTTAAAAAGATGGATTAAAGGTGGTTATAATTCAAGGGACGAGATTGGATGTGGGAAATGCTCCTGAGAGCCTATAAGCTTCATCATATCACTATAAAAGGAGGCCTCATCACTCACAATTGATCATCTAGTGTAGTTTAGCTCAATTAGTCATTTTTAGCTTATTGTTTTTTGTTTTAGCTTAATGTTTTTAAATATAATGTAAACTTTCTATTAAAAGTATGTACTCAGTTGTTTAATCAATAAAAGTTAAGTTTCATCATTGTTAAAACTTAATTCATGTTTTACCTTATTGCACTTATGGTTTAAATAAGCTCATTGATACTCAAATAAGCTCAATAAGTTTTCATAGTAACTAATAAGCTAGCATAATACTTAGTTAAGCTCTTAAAGCTTAACTGAGCTTAATAATACTCAAATCTACCCCAAATGTACCTCAGCTTATTTTGGAAGGGAAGCCAGACTTGGATGGGCTTTTAAGACCTCACCAGCTTATCCTAGATAAGCTGGAGCTTTGTAGAGTAGCTCATTGACCAATTAATAAGCCTTGTTTGTGCAAAGGTTTTTTGTAAGTTCTAAATTTCAATTTTGTAGCTTAATTTTGCATTCTAGCTTAATTATGCTTATAGTCTGCTTATTATTGCTTAGATTAGCTTAATACGGCTTATTATAGTTGTTAGTTGCTTATTTTGTTCAATTATTAGTTTATATCTCATTTCACAAGTTTTTGATATACAATAGTTGAAAAATCCAAAAATAATTGCATAATCTAGTAGCTTATTGTTTCTGCTTATTTGATTGTTGAAATGTGCTTAATAAGTTTTTTATAAGCTAATAAATATCTGGTATTTGAGGTTTAAGTCTTGGATCCAAGTTTCACAAGCTGAAAATGAATTTAAGCTCTCTAAAGGGGTGTTTGGGTCAAGACAGTACTAACTTAAGTTAGTGCTGTCAAGAGCCATTTGGTTCTTTAATTTGAATTTGAATATCATATTTAAGATTATAAGGTTAGGATTAAAGGTTTTTGAAAGTTTAAATCAAGTTTTAATCAAGTTTGTGTGTAGTTGCTTGAATATGAGGTCAATAGCTCAGATTCATATGCATTTTAAACTCAAATTTGTTCTAGCTGTTTTTATTGATCAAGTTGTTCTTGATTTGGTGTCTAAATGGTGTAGAAATCAAGTCTAAAAGGGCTGCATTATTGGTATTGTGTTTTGGTCACAATTTTGGTAAAGTGCATCAGCAAGCAAATCTGTCTAAATGCCTTTTTCAATCTAAAAATTAATGTAGTTAAAGTAAGAGTTAGGATTTGAAATTTAGTGCACAAGTAGTTTATAGGTTAAACTTAGTATATTTGAGCTTATTTTGTAGTAATTAGCTTATTAGTGTATCTGTTTTTAAGTCTGCATAAGTAGTTTTAGCATTTTGATAAAAAACTAAAAAACCAAAAACATAGTTAAACAGTTAAAGTAGCTTTTTCAATTAGCATTTTCTTAGCTTAAATAGATTTCAAAATTCTTTTTGATTGCTGTTTTAGATAGCTTATAGGACAAGCTTTTTAGTAGTATATGTCATTAAGCCATAAGGATATGTTTACTTGCTGAAAAATAAGCTCAAAAAGTCCTATTTGGCTGTTTGGCATGTAGTTTTGTGCCAAATTGCTTATTTGCTTTTCTTAGCTGATTGCTTATTGTTTTGCTTAAATGTCATTAGGTTATGCTTATTACACTAGTTTAAAGGTGTTTTAGCTTAATTGGTTGTGGTTTGAGCTTATTCAAGCTTATTAGTCATTTAAGTTTTGTGCAAAAGCTAAAATTCCTTTTAGTGTAAACTGTGACTTTTAAGTTCAATTTCTGGCTTATTGTTTAAGTTTCATAAAAAGTTGTTTTAATGAAAAGTGCTTATTTTAAACTATTTAATAAGTTTGTGAAAAAAGTTTTTGCAAAATATAAAAAAGGGAAATTGGGAAGTCTTGGGTGAGCAAGGCTCAAACCCAAGACCTCAACCAACCTCAACCTTTCTTAACACATACCTCACAAACCATCTGCGCCCTTGGGACTTTTACGTCCAAGGGTGCACAAACAATTTCTTTAACACCTTTTTGGGTTTCTTTAGTTATAAGCACTTCGAGTGCTAAATTGATTTTTCTGGGCTTATTTGTTTAAGCTTATTTTGAGCTTTTATTTTTCCTACGTCCTTAACATCATAAGCCATTTTTAGTATTTTTCTTAGATTTTAACATCAAAGTTTACTATATTTCATGCATTTTATTAGTTTAAAAACTTTAAAAAGTCATAAAAAATAAAATAAAAATCAAAAAAATAAAATTCTTTTTTTGAAAATTTTCTTTTATCATTTAGTAGGTTTAGAAATTAAATTTACGTTCGTAGAGCTTAATTTTGAGTTACTTGCTTATTTGTCGCGTTTTCTTTAATTCTCGTCAACGTTTTAATGCCTAATTTCGTAATTGCTTAGTCGTTTACTTTCCTTTTCATGTTTTATGCGTTTTTAGCTGTAGAAATAGAAACCAAATCAAACCTTTGAATTATTCAAATTCGCGATCACAAATTAAACCGATTTTCTATTCACACTTCGCCGAGGAAAAACGACCCGGGAGTTTTAGAAATTGCTTTGGTTAAAAGCAATTCTCTTTAAAACTTTTGGAATACGTATACTATTATACTATAATTGAGTTTGCCTCTTAATTACACATACTTGTTTGTGTGTGTGGTTTTGGGACGGATCAAATTTTTGGCGCCGCTGCCGGGGAAGTGTGTAGCGATTTTCGTGTTTCCGTTTGAAGATTAGTATTTGAAGACCCTTCCCCGTGAAGTTATAATTCCCGTTTGTGAATATTTTTCTATAAAAATACAAAAATATTTTTATTTTATCAATTTTTGTGAATATATATATCAAGTAATCAAAAATACCAAAAAAATCAAAAAACAACAAAAGCAACCGTCTTGTGTCACTTACGAAAAAGGCGCACCTCTTTTGTGAAATAACCTATAAGGTGGGTATAAGGAGGTTGTTCTAAGGAACTACGACCCGAAGGGACAAACATTTTTAAGGCGATTCGCTCCCACTACGTCCCCCGCTTACTTGCGAGTTTCACTTAAGAGAGTTACCCTAAGTTTATTGAATATTCGGTGAAGATATATATATATATATATATATATATATATATATATATATATCGGTTTTATTTAGTGCATGCGCACTAGAAATTCCTATTATCCAAATAATTCACCTGTAACCATTCTGAGACGTCAAAATAGACGACGTGCTCCAAATATAGTCGAACCCGAGCTTCGTACTATCGTTGTGAAGTGAAACAAATGACGGATATCGAACATGAAGGAACTACTTTTAAGCACCCATGGTATGGGTATGGAGAAGCTATCGTCATACCGGAAATTCTTGCGGATAATTTCAAAATTAAAACAAATTTGCTACTAGTTCAAGCCAACAAATTTCACAGTTTTGAAAGGGATAATCCACATACTCACATTGCTAATTTTAAAAGGATGACCGCGACATTGAAATATAGGGATGTTCCAAATGATGTGATTAAGCTTATGCTTTTCCCATATTCACTTGAGGGGGCCGCTAGAATTTGGTACGAGAAGGAACCTCCTAATTCGATCTTGACTTGGGATGATCTCGTAAATAAGTTCGTGAATCAATTTTCCCTCCCTGAAAACCCACTTACTTAAAAAAATGAAATCTCTCATTTTACCCAAAAATTCGATGAGACATTTAGTGAAGCATGGGAACGATTTAAGGAAATGCTTAGAGCATGTCCCCACCACGGATTTACAGAGTTAACCCAAATTGATACTTTCTATAATGGTTTAAATGAGAATGATCAAGACTCCTTAAATGCCGCGGCGGGTGGAAATCTTTTGAGTAAAACTACTAGAGAGGCCTTGAACATAATTGAGAATAAGTCAAAAGTTCGTTATTCACGAAGCAAATCGAATGTTTCTAGGGTGAATACGACTTCTAGGGAAAGTTCTAGTAAGACGGGTGATAGAATTGATAAGCTTTTCGAACTTAGTTGAGATTGTTAATAAGAAAGTTGTCACTCCCGCTACGGTTAAAACGGTTGAGGAATCTTGTGTGATTTGTGGTGGTGCCCATGCTTATTATGATTGTATTGCTACCGATAGCAATCAATCTAGTGTTTGTGCAACAACATGTACTTACAATCAAGTAGCCCCTCCAAACCGTGCTAGCAACCAAATGGCACCACCCGGTTTTGCTCCGTTGCAAAATAATCAAAATAGGTTTAATCAAAATCAAGGGAATAATTTTAATCGGGGAAATAATTTTCATGGTTTACAAGCTCCAATTAATCATGCTCCAAATTTTCAAAATCAAGGATTTCAAAACCAACCTTTTCAAGCTCCTAATAATCAAGTTCAACAAGGGATTTCAAATGAGTTTTCAAGTTACATGAAATCTAATGAGTCAATGATAAGAAATATGCAAACTCAAATTAATGTTTTAAGGGGTGATTTTAATAAGCAAGAGGAAAGTCTTAGGAGGAATCTAAATAATGATATCAGGAGTATATTAGGTAGTTTCTTCCAAAACCAAGACTCAACTTCGGGTACTCTTCCGAGTAATACTGTTCCTAACCCGAAGGGTGAGATGAAAGCAATCACTACTCGAAGTGGTGTTGTTTATAAGGGAACCTCGATTCCTACTAATCCTTCTCTAAAAAAGGTAGTGGAATAAGAAACCGAGGAGATAACGGATAAGGAGCAAACTAATTTCCAAGGAAGTACCGCTCACATCCAACCTCTGGTTATTCCCATTCCTATTCCGGAACTCGATGTTCTGAAGACTTTACCTAAGCCTAATATTCCATATCCTTCTAGACTTAATGATCAAAAGCTCCTTGAAAAAGCCACGAATCAAATGGAGAAGTTCTTTTAAATCTTTCAAGATTTGCACTTCGACATTAGCTTCACAGATGCTCTTCTTTTGATGCCAAAATTTGCATCTACGATTAAAAGTTTTCTTACAAATAAGGACAAGTTATTTGAATTAGCTAAGATACCATTGAATGAGAATTGTTCGGCGATGCTCCTTAAAAAGCTTCCCGAAAAGCTTGGAGATCCCGACAAGTTTCTTATACCATGTGATTTCCCAGGAATGGATGTATGTCACGCCTTGGCCGATCTTGGCGCTAGCATAAATCTTATGCCTCTTTCCATATGGAAGAAGCTTTCCCTACCCGAACTTACCCCCACTCGGATGACTCTCGAGCTAGCGGATCGATCCATTACTCATCCTAAGGGAGTCGCCGAAGACGTCTTCGTCAAAGTGGGGAAGTTTCACTTTCCTACCGACTTTGTTGTTGTTGATTTTGATGCCGATCCTCGGGTTCCCCTCATTCTCGGGAGATCCTTCTTGAGGACCGGTCGTGCCTTAATTGATGTTTACGGAGAAGAAATAACCCTTCGGGTTAATGAAGAAGCCGTAACTTTTAATCTCAATCAAACTATGAGATACTCCTCTACATATGATGATATGTCGATAAACCGAATTGACGTCATTGACGTTTCTTATGAGGAGTATGCTCAAGAAGTGCTTGGTTTTTCTAATAATTCTACGGATGGCAATCCCACCCCGACTTCCGAGCCTATTATTTCCGACTCTTATCTTTCCCTCACTCCGTCGGAGGGAAGTGGCTTCATTTTGGAAGAGATCGAGGCTTATCTCAAAGATGATTCAATTTCACCGGAAATTGATCATGCCGATCTTGATCTGGAGGGAGATCTTTGTTTAATTGAGGAGTTATTAAATAATGATCCTTCATCTCCTCTCCCTCTTTCTCATAATCCATTAAGTAGCAGTACCACTTTTTCTTCTCCTAGTCTCACACCGGTTGAGACTAGTGATGCTCTTCTCGAGAAGTTCGCCGATGAACTCGCTCTTCTTGAACCATTTCCACCGGGAATTGGTGATGACGACTTTGATCCGGAGGGAGATATTCTTCTACTTGAGAAGTTATTAAATGATGATCCATCATCTCCTCTCCCTCCAAAAGAACTTAATTTTGAGAAACTTAAAATGATAAAATCTTCGATTGATGATTTCTCTTCCATTAACGTTTATGAGGAAAAATCCGTGACTTTCTCTAACCCTCTTTTCGATTCAAATGACGATTTTACCTCTAGTGATGACGAGTCACTATCCGATGAGGACGTTCCGGAAGATAATGTTAAAATTTACTCGAACCCTCTTTTCGAATATGATGACGAATACATTTCTAGTGACGTAAATCCTCTTTTTGATGAGGTGTTAGAGGACATCGAGAGTAAGGACTCTTATGTTTCTAACCTTGATGAGCCGGCTTTGTTAGTCACACCTCTTTCCGCATTTATGGACCAAATGTTAGAAAGATTAGCCGGAAATGAGTTTTATTGTTTTCTAGATGGATTTTCGGGTTATTTTCAAATCCCAATAGATCCACAAGACCAAGAGAAAACCACTTTCACATGCCCTTATGGAACTTTCGCTTACCGTCGCATGCCCTTTGGCTTGTGTAATGCTCCCGGTACTTTCCAAAGGTGTATGATGGCCATATTCCATGATATGATCGAAAAGACTATGGAAGTTTTCATGGATGATTTCTCGGTATTTGGGGATAGTTTTGCTTCTTGCCTCTCCAATTTAGACAAAATGCTAAAAAGGTGTGAAGACACGAATTTAGTTCTAAATTGGGAGAAGTGCCATTTTATGTGTAAAGAAGGAATTGTGTTAGGTCATAAAATTTCAAAGTCCGGGATTGACTGGCGATCGATTCTAAAGTCGATGATATCGCTAAGCTACCTCATTCCGAAGTACCAAGGTCGTTAGGGAGTTTCTAGGTCCTGCCGGTTTTTTTACAGATATGATTTATTCAAGACTTTTCTAAATTGCTAGACCTATACTCACCTTCTTGAGAAAGATGCACCGTTTATGTTTTCTCAGATGTATTGATGCTTTTGAGACTCTTAAAAAGAAGCTTACCGAAGCTCCGATCTTAGTTGTCCCCGATTAGAACCTACCTTTCGAACTTATGTGTGATGCTAGTGATTTTGCGATTGGTGCGGTTTTGGGACAACGTAAGACAAAGCATTTTCAGCCTATACATTATGCTAGTAAGACAATGACCGAAGCTCAAATTCATTACACTACGACGGAAAAAGAAATGCTTGCCGTAGTTTATGCTTTTGAAAAGTTTCGGCCATATCTTGTCTTATCCAAAAGTATAGTGTATACGGATCACTCGGCTCTTAAATACCTTCTTAGTAAACAAGATGCTAAGCCGAGATTGCTCCGGTGGGTTCTCCTCCTACAAGAATTTGATATCATCATCCGTGATAAAAAAGGAACGGAGAATCTCGCGGCCGATCATTTATCTAGACTTGAGAATCCTCATAAGGATGTGTTAGAAAATAAAGACATAAATGAAAATTTTCCTTTAGAAACTCTTGGAGTTATATCTAGTGGAAGTACCCCATGGTTTGCCGACATTGCAAATTTCCATGCGGGGAATTTTATCGTGAAAGGGATGTCGTCCCAACAAAAGAAGAAATTCTTTAAGGACGTTAAACATTACTTTTGGGACGATCCCTACTTATTTTAGATTTGTGCGGATCAAATCATTCGACGGTGTGTGCATGGCCAAGAAGCTATTGATATCCTCAAAGCTTGTCATGAGGGACCCACCAGGGGCCATCATGGTGCCAATTTCACCGCTAAGAAAGTATTTGATGCCGGTTTCTTTTGGCCAACCATATATCGAGATGCCCATGCTATGATCAAATCTTGTGATACGTGTCAACGTCAAGGCAAAATTTCATAAAGAAATGAAATGCCTCAAAACGCTATTCAAGTTTGTGAAATCTTTGATGTATGGGGTATCAATTTTATGGGTCCATTCCCGTCTTCACGAGGGAATAAGTACATTCTCGTAGCCGTTGACTACTTATCAAAGTGGGTAGAAGCGAAGGCCTCCCACTATGATGCGGGCGGGGTGGGAAAATCCCCCCCCCCACCCACCCGCCCCCCCCCCCCCCCCCCCTGGTTGGGGGTATGGGTGCTCGAGTTGTAGTAAAATTCTTGAAATCTCTTTTCGCCCGATTTGGAACTCCTAGAGCTATTATAAGCGATCGTGGGACCTATTTTTGTAATGATAAATTTGCTAAAGTAATGTCTAAGTATGGGGTCACTCATCGTCTTGCTACCGCTTATCATCCACAAACGAGTGGACAAGTGGAGGTTTCAAATCGTGGCTTGAAACGTATTCTTGAGAGGACGGTTGGTGAAAACCGTGCCTCATGGTCCGATAAGTTAGAAGACGCTTTATGGGCATTCCGTACCGCTTTCAAGACACCAATTGGTTGTACTCCTTATAAGCTCGTATACGGAAAGTCTTGTCATCTACCTATTGAGTTAGAGCATAAGGCATATTGGGCCTTGAAACATGCTAATTTTGATCTTAAAACCGCGGGTGATCACCGGAAGCTTCAACTTAATGAACTTAATGAGCTTCGTGATCAAGCATACGAGAATTCTTTGATATATAAAGAGAGGACGAAGAAGCTTCACGACTCTAAGATCAAAAACCACATTTTCAATGTTGGTGATCGAGTTTTACTCTTCAATTCTCGTCTAAAGATATTCTCGGGAAAGCTTAAAACCCGTTGGTTGGGACCTTTCACCATCACCCAAGTTTTTCCATATGGAACCGTCGAGTTATCTCAACCCGATGGTCTAAACTTTAAGGTGAATGGTCATCGTGTGATAGCATTCTTTGGAGGAGAATATATCGGAAGTAGTCCAGATCTCCAAACCATCCACATGGACAACTAAATGCGGGGATCGAGTCAAGCTATGTGACTCGGTTACCAAAAATAAAGCGCTTCGTGGTGGCACCCTTACTTATCCCATTTTCTTTCTTATTTCTAATGTGATGTGAGGGAGCTTGTACTCTTTCGATTCTTGTTGTTTGTGTTGTGATTGTTTATAGGATTGACCCAAAAATTTTGAAGACTCTTATGTTCGGTGTTTTATCCCAGTCCATTCGAGCTTCCTAGCCTTTACTTTCTATTAGTTTGGGGAAATCTGATATCCTAGATTTTTATCGACTAACATCTATCTTTTAGCATACTAATAAAAGGTTTATGAATTTTTGCTTGGATTATGCATTCGCTCTTTGAATTTGTTTGGGTTTTGAAGCCTGTAGGACTAGGAAACATTGCGAGACAATGTTTAGTTTTAGTATGGGTGGTATATCTTCGATATGATCTTACCTACTTTTGCTTGTTGTTCTCACGTACCCCGTTTTCCAGCGAAAATTTTAAAATTTTTATATATGTAAAAATTTAAAAGTTCAGTAAAAAAATAATAAATAAAAAAAAATAATGATGAAAAAAAAATAAAAATAAAAGAAATAAGTGTTTTGACACAAATGTAGGCTTTCCATTGGTGAGAACATAAATATATTTTGACCCGACCGATTTTATATCTTAGCTTTCTCCTTAACTTTAAATAAATTGAAATTTGCTAATCTTTTATACAATGAGCTATAAATAGCAAGTCTTGCTTGAAAAAGTCAAGATTTTGCAGTTCCATTAATTGATTTTAAATATGCAAAAATTGATTTAATTGGCTAAGCATATCACTCGGTATCTTTATTAGATTTTTAATGTGAATAACAAGAGATGATAGAGTAGAATATAATTTAGCTCTAAGTGAAATAGTTGGGATTTCTTAAAGCTCATACGTGTTAATTGTGGCTTTTTCTCCTATTAGCTTGTTTCACCTTTATATAATTGTTTAATAAATAGAGTTGTGCGGTTTTTTTTTTGGTTAATAATTGGTTCATAATGGTTTTCTTTAGTTCCTTTGTGATCAAGATAAGTATACATCATGATACTTAATTTGATAATCTCTGTATCCAATTAATTAAAAATTTTGCTTATCCCTAAAGAGCCTTAGGGTATATGGGTAAGTAAAATTAATAAGTTGAAAATATAGCCTTATTCATTTTTAAATGGAAGCCTTAAGGGTATCATGGAATGGATATCTTGCTAATTTTTGTCTTGTTTGTACCTTAAAGAGCCTCAGGGTATATGGTGCAAATAAGATTGGTCCATTTATGTCTTAAAGAGCCTTAGGGTATATGACATGAATGATACCTTGCTTAAGTAACCTAATAAAAGCAAATTTTGGTCGCCTCAATGTGGACTTTAATTTTGATGACATTGGTTTCTTTTGAAAAGGGCTAGGAGCTAATTATTGCGACTTTACCGTTACACTTTATTTTCGGAATTAATAAGTATCGAAATAAAAGTCCTAAAGAGCCTTCGGGTATATGACTTAAATAAAATCTTGAGATACAAAATTAGGAATAAGGGAGGAAAAGTAAGTACACAATTAGCTTTTATGAGTGGTGTTAGCATCATAACTTGTAATTTACAATGATCTTGTTTTTAAGGTTGGCTTGGAGAGGTGAAAGTCGGGGACGATGAATTTATCTTTTTAGATGCTTTTTGTTCCGTGATCCTAAAAATTATCAATGAATAATGAAAGCAATACA
>BQNB010083341.1:0-26130 GCA_026074375.1 Tanacetum coccineum
GGATTTGGTTATGCATGAGTCGCATAAGTCCAAATATTCCATCCATCTAGGAACGGACAAGATATATCAAGATTTGAAGCTGTTATACTGGTGGTTGAATATGAAAGCTGATATCGCTACGTATGTTAGTAAGTGTCTGACTTGTGCGAATGTTAAAGCTGAGCATCAGAAACTATCTGGATTGATGCAACAACCTGAGATTCTAGTTTGGAAGTGGGAAAGGATTACTATGGATTTTGTGAGCGGATTGCCAAGAATGCCGAGTGGGTACAATACGATTTAGGTTATTGTTGACCGACTAACCAAATCAGATCATTTCCTGCCAATAAAGAAAATGGATAGTATGGAGAAACTCACACGACTTTATTTGAAGGAAATAGTGTGTAGGCATGGTGTTCCTATTTCGATCATTTTGGATCGAGATAGCCATTTTACGTCAAATTTTTGGAGATCGTTTCAGGAAGCGTTAGGGACAAATTAGGATATGAGTACCGCTTACCACCCTCAAACGGATTGTCAAAGTGAGAGGACAATACAAACACTAGAAGATATGTTGCGTGCCTGTGTGATTGACATTTAAAGTAGTTGGGATCGCCATTTACCATTAGTCGAGTTCTCATATAACAATAGCTATCACATAAGTATTAAGGCTGCACCATATGAAGCTTTATACAGAAGAAAATGTAGATCACCAGTATGCTGTAGTGAGGTTGGGGATAGCCAACTTACCGGTCCAAAATTGATCCGTGATACGACTGAGAAGATTTTCCAAATTAAGAACCATTTGTTAGCTGCTCGTAGTCGCCAGAAGAGTAAGAGTTATGCTGATAAGAGAGCTAAGTGTTGGAATTAGAAGGTTGGTCAATTAAGTTTCTGCTTAGGTTAATCACCATAGAAGGGTGATGTGACTTTTTGGAATCGTAGGAAAGTTAAGTCCAATTTCATTGGGTCATTCAAGATTTCTAGCTAGAGTTGGTTTCCTGTTGCTTATACGTTTGAGTTGATAAAGAATGCAGGGTATTCATTGTACTTTTCATGGTTCAAGCTCTAAGAAGTGTTTTAGCGGAAGCGATGTTGTTGTTTTGGGATGAGATTCAAACTGGATGATAAGTTGCTCTATGATTAAAGAGCCTAGTTGAAATGTTGTTGATAGAGAGGTTATGAGACCTTAAACAGAGTCGGTTCATATTGTTAATAGTTCGTTAGGATCAGCAAAAGAGAGTCCAGAATTTACTTAGGAAGTGGGTTCTGATTAAGTAAAGTAACCTCATCTTTTTACAAAGTAAGGGACAAAGCGTGGAAAGCAGGTATAGTTCGAGTTGTGTCAATAGGGATGGCGCTCCCTATACAGAGGAGAAAATGTAACAACCCGTGTTTTAGTTCAAGTCTTATCCCTAGATATGTTACGTTATTTTAGTTTAGTAATTTGTTATATGTCATCTTTACCTATTATGAGGTTTAATGAAATTGAATTTCCATTGATATGGTGATTTCAAGTCTGTGGTGTTTAGTTTTTTATTGTTTTTAGTCATTCTAAGAAAGTCAAAAAAACAAATTTTATTATTGCTCCCGAGAGCATGATATGTTATTTTTATATTTTATGACGTTTCCCCAAGTTTTTGTAAAAACCATTTTTAAAGGTCGTGTTTTACGAGGTTTAACGTTTTATTAAAAGTTTTAAAGTAAAATTTATGGGACGGATTTAAAATATTTATACTCGGGTGTGAACGAATATTTGTGCGTCTTTTTTTAATAAATGATAATGTTACATTGACTTAGTTTATAAGAGTATAAGGTGGATGGGCTAGGTTTGCCAAGTTTCCAAAGATCATTTTCTATAATATAGGGCACATCTTCTATATACACTAATCTTTTACAAAAAACTTCATCCTTTCTCCCGCCTCTCTTTGTTCAATACGTGGCCATGGCACACACTACACTTAATCCATTGATTTTTTTACTTGCAATACAATCAGTTTATTAACTTTTTATCATTTGTTCATATTTCTATATTTCCATCTTAGAAAATTTAAATAAAACTAGTTATTTGAGAACAAGAAATCATAAATTGGTTGGTTCCTGAAAGATTGAGCTATAGAGGGTGTGTTTAGTGTTGATAGATTGTCGTTTGTAGAAGTTGGTTTGATTGGAAAGGTTTTTGGTTTGGTCTTTGTTTGTCGTCAATACGGTTTGTCCAAGGGTGGTTGCGATAATTTATAGTACGATTCTTTGTTCTAGCTTTGTGAGCCATCATTTTATGCTTAATTTATTGATTTAAATAGATGTTATTACATGTTATTTGTTTGTTACTTGATGATTTCCAAGTGCAAAATTGATTTGAAAGTATTTTGAGTATGTGCATGTGTTTGATTGTTTTAGGTACATGTTTTACGATAGTTAAACTTGTTGTTATGGTTTGATTTGATAAAAATGGGATTTGGTATGGACTTTATTTGAAGAGAGTTTGACTTGGTCAGGTGTGCGCGAGAAATTTTTTGAAATCTATTTAGGCTTTTGATATTAATGAAAAGGATGTTCTAGGTCCGTTTTGATATTAGATGATTACTTTAATTCTTAATGATTCGTTTTACGGCTGAGTTTAGTGTCAGTTTTGGTTTTTTGGGGTAATAAAAAGTCAACTATGAATTTGACTTTTGAAAGGTCAAACTTGAGTTTAAAAATTTTGAATAAAGTCTATAATGAGCAAAGGGTTAGTAATGTTAGTGAATTGTAACGCAATGTGAAGTTCGGATTATATTATCCTTACTTTCGACAAACTTTCTAAAAATGGAAACTTTATGGAAAATGTTGTAATATGGTTAAGTGAGTCAAGGTGAATTGTTTTGTGTCACACTTGGAGAGATTGTATGAACGTAATAGTAAAAAGTATATGTATATGCAAGTATGCAATAAATGAAATATTATACTTTTATTCATGTACCGCCATATATGTATTATATAGGTCGCGGTTAAGATGTGAAGCAAGTTACGTTTGTTGAGTAGATTGATTTGGATCTTTTGCTTAAGGTGTGTTCATAGCCTCGCTTTTGAATTGTTTTAAATGTTTTTAAACCCGCGAGGGGATACATGTTTGTTTTATAAATTGAACACATATGATTTTATGGTATGCTGGACTCGATTATGAGATTGTTTCCGCATAAGTAGCTATTGTCAAAGTCCCTTATTTCATGAACCGTTAATTGCCTTGTTAGGTGAACGTTAATGCATTAAATAGATCTACTGGGTTTGACAACCCTGTCCGGTGTTTGAATCCTTGTGACCACCCTGTCAAACGGACATTTTGTATGTAGAAAATAGTATGTATATGACAATAATACCTTGTTTTGGGGCACTTTAACATATGAAATGCCATATGTATTGTTAACGTTCGGTGTCATGAGCTTATTGCGTAAAAGAAAAGAAGTTACTATACATTGCATTTGTTGCTTTGTTTTCCCGAGAACTAATTATGTATTCAAAGATTATTGCTTATCAATTATTTTAAACTCTATGAATTTCACTCAACTTTGTTGTTGACGTTTTAAACATGTTTTATCCCAGGTAACCAAGGATAAAGGCAACGATGGCGTGGCAGTGTCGTGCGTGTGATGGATTTTATGGAAAGACTACTTGTATGTTCCGGTCTTTCAGAAACAATGTCTTAAGTTGTGTTAAAAACTATGTCTTTTAATTGAAACAATTGTCTTTAATTGATTGTAATAGACAGTGGTTGTGATTCTGTAGGGACCTAAACGCATTTTAACTCTGAATAATTATGGAACACATGTTTGGTAAAAATGTCTCATTTGGGTTGTTTTTTATTATCTTGGTAAATGGTGCTATTTAGTAACATCCAATTGCTAATTTCTATTTCGCAATTCAATGTATGTTAGGTGGGGTGTTACACATATGGGACACATAAACCATTATACTCAAGCAAAGTGTTGCTAAGTGTAATATCTCAGACTTATGTTTGATGTGTTGTGTCAACATTGAAAATATTAACTACCATAGTGTATGGTGAATTAATTCTATAGTTTCTCGGATGAGATAACTATATTATCATGTTTATTCTTTGTGTATTTTAGTATGTTATGCAATACCATACCAAATTCTATTTCAAAAGAATTATCTTTAACTATGTGAGTAGTTTGTATGTTTGCATAAAGTTCTTCTCTTTTATTTTCTATCCTAATACACATAGTATGTAATCAACACATAGAATGTACAAGTTGACACAAATGCAACATTTTCAACAAAAGGGTGAGTTGCTATCCAAAGTGATTTTGTCAATAAATTTTTCAATTAAATCTTTCATGTCTATCATGGGGAATAGAGCATGCAATGTTGTGAATAAGTCGATATGACATATTTAAATATGTGAGGCGATGATTACCACAATATTGGCAAGATGTAGATCAAATTTCTTGTTCATAGCATATAGGTTTGACATGTAGAATCTGAGATTATGTCAACCATACTTTGAATATCATTCATCTCATTAAAACAACAATGTTGCTTAACTTCTATGCCTTTCACATAAGTCCTAGCACATAAGTACATAAGCTCTAAAAGCACAAATATCTCTAATAGGGTATGCAAATGACCTATAGACATCTATCCTTATTTTTGACCCCTTACTCACTCAAATCAATATCTTATGGTGCATGTCAACCATAAACAACCTCAACTAGACTCGTGCAATTTGGACTTTGAAAAATGTCATGCGAAAATCCTTAGCTTGTTTAGTCTTAGACCTAAGTGTCCTTTCATTTAACTCACCAATTACTTGTTCTATTGGGTGACCTCTAGCTTTTTTTTGACTTTTAGGATAACCCAGCTCCAAGGCATTAGCTTCTAATGATGGAGACCTAATTGGAATTTGAACTACAGGTTCAATGATCCTATCATCTTATACCGAAGGAGATGACTTAGGCTCGGGCAAACTCTTATCAAAGGTAACATTGAAAGATTCCTCAATTCTCATTGTTTCCTTGTTAAGTACTATGTATGCTTTACTAGTTTGAGAGTATCCTAAAAATACACCTTCGTACGACTTTGGGTCGAACTTTATGAGATGTACTTTAGTGTTAAGTATTAATACTTTACAATCAAAGACCTTAAAGTACTCTAATGATGGCTTCCTATTTCTAAGGATTTCATAGGGTGTTTTATTAATGAATTTTCTAATATAAACCCTATTAAATATGTATGTTGTCGTATCTAATGCATGACACCAAAACTTTTATGGAATGGATTGCTCGTCTAATATAGCATGACTCATCTTTCTTAACTTGCGATATGTTCTTTCAAAAATCTCACTCGATTGAGAAGTGAACGGGCCTAACAAGTTATTAGTCATTCCTTGTTGTTCACAAAAGCTCCCAAATTACAATTTATCAAATTCACTACTATGATTTGTCACAATTGAAACAATAGAACAGTCATGTAGGTTTTTAAGCCTTTTACACAAAATTTTAAACTCTTCTAAGATATCATCCTTAGACTCTACAAACACAACCCAAGTATAGTTTGAGTGATCATCCACAATCATTAAAATATAGAAGTTGCCTTTGTAACTTTGAATTTGAGATTGACCAAATATATCTAAGTGTAACAACTCTAAAACCCTAGTAGTTGACACTTCATTCCTAATTCTATTGTTTGCATTACCTTGACTCCCTAAACTACATGTATCACAAAAGTGTCTTTCAAAACTCAACTCTAGTAGGTTCCTTACTAGCTCGTTGGCAGCTAAGTTTTAAACTAACCGCGTATTGGCATGACCTAACCTCCTATGCCAAAGCATTGAGTTATCCACCAAAGATGTAAGACAAATTTGTTGTTTGGAGTTATCTCCTAATTTGCAAGTATATAATCCATTTCTCCTATGTCCTTTAGCTAGCATTTTACCATTTTTACTAATATTACAAACTACTTTAATAAAGCTAACTACGCAATCATCATCACATAATTGACCTACACTAATCAAGTTAAAAGCTAGACCACCAACATGCTCAACATTGGTAATTATAATAGAGTCATAGTAATATTACCTCCACCAATGACCTTTCCCTTTAGAGTGCTCCCAAATATGACATGTCCACCATCATACGCCTTGTACGAAGTAACCAATCTTCTATTCCTGATCATGTGCTTAGTGTAACCACTATCCACAATCTAATCGTTCGGTAGTAGATCGTGTTTAAGACACACCTACAAGAAAATATGAATTCAAGGTCGTGGTATCCATTGTTTCTTGGGTGGTTAGAAAATATGGTGCCTAAGTTAACCATTCTTGGGTCTTGAATAAAAGCACATAGTTTATGTAGGTTATACCTCGAGAACGGGGACCAAGGAATGTTTTAAAAATCATAGAGGTATTGAAAGTTTGGTCCAAAGCTCCAAGGTGTTTTTAGCCTTTGATTTGGGTAGGAGTCTTCTCTCATTTGAAAAGTTATATGTTGATGATACAAAGACCTCTGGTTGTCATAAAGATTTCTTCTTTCTAAAGAGTGGTTATTTTAAAAAGAAGGTCTTCGGTTATATGAGTTAGAAGGTCTCATATTAGGTGTAGGTAAAAGAGGTATAGGGTCAACTCGAGGTCGTGTGTATCCAAGTCCATTATGTGAGCCCGAATGATATCCTTGATGTCTTGTTTCCACTTTTATAATGGGTGCTTGAGAACCTCGAGTGTTTGCAAAGTGAGTCTGAGGTACTACGGGTTTAATAAATTTATTTGAGGATATTTCATTTTGACTTTCTTTTACAAATACTATTGGTTTGTTTAAACTTACGAAGGCGATTTTATCATTCTTAGAAAATCCAAGACCTTCCTTATCTTGAGACATTTTTTTATGACTTAGCATATCGTCCAAAACAATGCTATTTTGAAAAAATTCAATGCTTCATCTTGAAGTCTAGAAACATTGCAATTTAAAGAGTCAACCTCTTTGGTGAGTACTTCACAATTTTTGCAAGGTTCAACCACCTCCTTAATATTTGTAAGTTTTTTTACTTCAATTTCAAGATCATTGATTTTACTTGTGAGTTTTGATTTCTCACTTTTGAGAGACCGTTTTTCTTTTAAGAGTTTTTTGAATATTTTAGTAAAATCTTTGTTAGACCTTAGGAGTTTCTTATTCTCCTTTTCAAAATCTAAAATATCTAAATCATTATTAGAAATAGAAGGTTTAGTTTGTACCTCTTAAGAATTAATAGCCTTGTGTATTTTGAGGTTCATCACCGTCTTCACTATCACTCCATGCTCCTTTGACAAAAGCCTTGTTCTCCTTGGGCTTTCTACATTCACTAGCAAAGTAACCTTCTATTCCGCAATTGTAGCAAGATCCTTTTTGTATTAAGCTTTCACCACCTTTTTTCCAAAGCTATTTCTACGGCCTCTTCCAAACCTATTGGCACCATTACCAAATTGATTGCCATGCCCGAATTGATTACCTTTGCGGAAGAACTTATAGAAGTTCCTTGCCATCAAATTGAATGCTTCGGCTTCGGCTTCTTCTTCTTCATCTATGTCTTCATCACTTCCTCTTTGCCTATCACTATCGTCGCTAGTTTGTTCCCTGGTGACATTAGCTTTAAGAGATAAACCTTAAGGTTGCCAATTAGCTTGACAAGAGGAGGTGTAGCCAAATCTTTAGCTTCTTTAAGGTCATCACCTTGGCTTTCTATTTTAACGGTAGAGATTGAAGATTCTTTCTTACGTGAAGAAACTTTCTTACATGATTCTTGCTAGAGTAGTCCGGATCTAAAGATTTGAGACTAGTCACAATAGCATTGAATCTTGTGAAGCCGCTATAAATAGTTTCTTCATTTGAGATTGAAAAATTCTTATATTCTTGAGTGAGAAGATCAATCTTGCAATTCTTAACTTGTGAATTGCCTTAGTGAGTGATGATGAGTGTATGCCAAACTTCATTGGAGGTTTTACACATGAACACTCGCTTCTACTATATACATGATAGGGCGTTGTAAAGAGTTATCTTGGCTTTGTTATTTTTGCCAAGTTGCTTCTTTTGCTCATCCTTGAGAAGCTCATACGGTGTCTCCTTCATCATCTTTGTTTTTGAGTCTTCTACTTCAAAATAGAAATCACTATTTTGTATGACTTGCCACAAGTCAATGTCTTTGGACTTGACGTAAATCTCAAAGCGGGCTTTCCAAAAGCATAACCCGTTGGCTTTTAGCAAAGGTGGCCTTTGCATAGAGAACCCCTCAACATAATTCTCTTGAGGTATGGATCTTTACTCAACTTTTTCATACATCAAAGTTAGGATTTTGAACTTTTAAAAAGAAGTTTTCAACTTAAAAAGACTTCTCGGGATGGCTTTAGTGCTTGAAAACTTGAGTAAATTGCTATGATACCAATTGTAAAACCATATAGGAGGTGTGAATACTGTTTTCTTGACTTCTTTAAAGTTTATAAAACTTTAATTCTCAAAAGAATCGAGTGGTGTGATGATCTACTTAACAAAGAATCAATAAGTAGATAGAGACAGAGAGAGAGAAAGACACCACGATATATACTGGTTCGGGAAGGGAGGTTTTGTCCTTTTGTACATCCAGTTATGAATCTACGACACCTATACTATACTATTATAATCCTTAAGGTGGACTACAAACCGTATTACAATTTAACTCCACCGATATGCACAAAGATAGTTACTACCTACAGTATTCTGCCCTCGGAATCAACTCTTAAAAACACATGATTCGACTTAACTTATAACTACAAAGACTTTCCATTGGAAGCTTACCAAACCCTAACTAGATCCCTAATGATCTAGGCTTGATCTCTCAGATACAAGACTTCCCTTACAACTTGATTGAATAAAAGATAGATAGATGAATCAAGTCCTAACCTAACCTAGAGACTCGATTCTAAAGAAATGGTATAAGAAAGAAGACCCTCGACAAAACACATAAGTATGGATTAGGTACTAGTGTAACTCTCTTTCGGAGATGTGTTCACTTCAATAAAATGATGAGATACGTAGTTTGGAACACTTAGATGTTAGACTTAGAGGATAGGAGAAGAGAAAAGAGAGGAAAGAATGTTTGCAAGAGGTGAGGAATATAAAGGCCAAGAGTGGGTATTTATAGGCAAAAGATCCTAAATTTAGGAAAACATGTCACATTTAGTGCGCTGCCCACGAATCAACGTGTGGCCAGCATGCCAGATTCTCGAAATTGTTTCCTTCGGGACTTTGATGTTTTAAATACCCGTGCTTGTTAAACCCTCAATTATACTTCACACTATGACCTTTAATCATTTTTATACTCAAGGTCAATCAACTCAAATAGCCATTTGATAAAAGCATTTGTAAAGTATTTAAAAGTCTTTTGTTTGTCCGATATTGAAAAGAGAGAAAAGAAAAATTGGACAAGGGTATTTTGGGTATTCCTAAAATGTAACTAGCTTAGTTGGGATCCCACTAATGGTTTAAAAGGCTAGTTAAGTTACAAGGTAATATTCTTAGAATATTCCAAACTTAGAGAAAAAGGTAGATGTTATGGGGGAAGATTTGAAATTTAAATTTCAAATTTATTAATCATATGTTGGAAAAGAGGAAGATATAAGGTTGGGGTGTATGTGAATTAGCATGATGTGATGGTGATAGGATGGAAAGGAGCCTCTTGATCTTGTTTGAAATGGAGGGTTGAGATGAGATGGTAAAGAGGTAAGTTGGATAGGGGAAGTGGCAAGATCAAGGGTAGTTAGAGAAGTGTGTTTGTTTAGAGAGTGAAATGTGTTTGTTTGTATAGGGAAGTGTGTTTGTTAGCCATTTGAATTTTAATTAAAGGGATGAGAAGAGAGTGAGGTAAGTTATATTGATGAAGTTGTAAGATCAATAGCTAAGATGATAGATTGTGTGTGTGTGAAATTCAAATGGGTTGTGAGAGAGAATATGAATAGTGGATATGTGGTGGAGAATGTTTTGATAGGATGTGGAAGAGCCTATGTTGGGAATGAAGGGAACAAGAAGTACAACAAGTACAAGGAGAGCGAATTGTGTAAATGAATGTGAGTTGTCCCATATGGGTATTATTTAGGGAAGGTTTGTATGAAGAAGAGTTTAGGCATGAAGAAGGTTTAAAGATGATAAGTATGAAGGTGATGATGTTTAGGATGAAATAAAATGATTGATTTGGGTTTTTAATCACATTGTCAATAAGAGAGGAAAGGGTAGGCATATGTGATTATGAGATTGTTTAAGAAAGAAGTGTTTAGAGTGTGTAAGGGATATAATCACTTGTTAGGTAAGAAGGGTAAACAAATGATTATAAGGGATGTGTTGTAGGAAGTATGGTATGGAAGTATTGTATGGAGAAGTATGGGAGTTTGTAAGACATCTTGTATATATGAGGAATAAATGTGTGAGTTTGTAAATCATTTATAGGTAATGAGGTGAGAAAACTCAAAGCATGATTAACCTCCAAATACCATAAACTCAATTAGTCATTTAGACTTTAATCCATGATAATCAACAATGGATTTGATCCATAATCATCTTGATGAAAACATGTTAAGTGCTTTGCATCTTAAGTAAAGCATATCTTATAACGGTAAAGGATGCGTTTACCAAAAGTGACCTTTGACTTAGTTTTTACAATAAGGGAGTAAAACTCGTTACGTGATTGAGAACAACGTATTTCTGGATTAAGGTCAAATGAATACTTTGGTTTGATGGTATGTTGAAAACATGATCATGCTAGGTTTAGAAAGAAGTTTTGGCCTTGGCTAGAGATGTTTGATAAAAGATTTGAGTTGGTATTTTGTTGAAAAACAGGATGATTCGTTTTTGCTCCTCTCTAAGTCTAAACCTTATTTGGAGTGTTCCTAAATTCTCAAATATCATGTACATACGTTTATTGAAGTTTCCACATGTGTCGGGTAAGAGGAAAACTTGGCTATCGTTTGTTATTTTACATTTTGCGAACGTTTATTTGTCATAGTTAAAACATAAACAAGATCTTAGTCAACGTTGCACCAACAAGGTATGTAGAGAATAAGAATGAATGAACCTGGCTAATAAATCGGTAACTATCTTTTTAATACCTTTTATACAATATAACCCAAAAGTATTATAAAATAGCTAATAAGCACATGCCTTTTTTTCCTTTTCTACACATGGTACGTAAAACGAATTATACTACTATATTAAACCTTAGTCCTTTTTCTAAATACATATTTCCCTATCACTCATATAAACCTCTCCCACTTCACGCGCCCACTACCATTTCAGTCACATCTTCTTCCACCGACTACCATCTCATATATATATATATATATATATATATATATATATATATATATATATATAATATTATATATATTTACTATATATATATATATCTATATATATTTTAGATATATATATATAGATTATATTATATTTTTATATATATATATATGGAGGCGTTATTGTGGTGTACAATTAAAGTAGTAATTAATAGGTACACTTGTGGACCATTGGATCAAGCTTGATAGATTAAAATCTAATTAAGTTAGATGAGTGGCTTATTTGTATAAAATAAAAAACTAAATAGCATTATGTACCAATCTATAGAAGCCATCTAAACCACAAATTTTGCTATAAACATTGCATGTAATTTTTTCAGTTGGTCAGTTTTTCTTAGCGCACTAAATTACCTCTTTT
The DNA here is from genome assembly GCA_026074375.1 of Tanacetum coccineum. Classification (NCBI taxonomy): domain Eukaryota; kingdom Viridiplantae; phylum Streptophyta; class Magnoliopsida; order Asterales; family Asteraceae; genus Tanacetum; species Tanacetum coccineum. Next base: position 11,682 of record BQNB010083341.1, read on the forward strand.
GGACGTAATTTTAGTTTTTCTATAATAATGGACATAATATGCATAAAATTTTGACTTTCTTTTTTTTATAATAGTTTATTGATTTGTTTATATATTTACATCAAGTGACAATATATATTATTACTCCATCTGTACACATACATTTATTATATACACCACAATCGTCAGTAAGTGACACCCCACTTAAACACGCTATAATATATTTTTACTACAATAATTTTATAGAAAAGATCTAAATATTCTTGTTTTATTCTTTTTATTTTATTTTTGTCATTGGTACATAAACTGTTAATTTTTTAACACAAGTTTTAACAAATGAATTTAGGCAAGTTGTCTTATATTTTTTGCAAAATTTGTGTCATGTATATTGGTATACATCAGCCAAACATCAATCACAAATACATTTAGAATATTAAAATATTAATACACAATATGGCAACTAGTATTAACAACTGGCACACATCGTCTGCTATACCTTTACGATCTGAATAAGTTAAAGTTCAAAACTCACAATCAAACAAAATCTTAAAACTACTAGAAACCTCAAAATGACAATTGTTTTTTGCTATAAAGCACTGCACAAAGTCATTACCAACCCATATACAATTAAGTGATATATACTGACAAAAAAATATCTTAGTGATACAATATTAATTTAACAAAACCCTAATCAATTATATAAACATGTCTCTAACATCACAACCATGAACCAGAAATATCACGGTTTTAAACCCAGAAAAAACGAAACCGAATCGGCCAAAAACTGATACACAAGCGCTTCGTGAAACTAGTGTTTGCCAATAAACTGATACATTGTGGTGTTCATGAAGATCCATGGTTATCGTATTTGGGTTCCCACGAGTTGAACCATGGTTTCGCCAGTTACAGATCTGAAAACGAGTATGGTTGTCGTCAGTTAAAGATCTGAAAACGACTAAGATAGCAACTGATTATGTCATGAGTGGCTCTTGACATATCTAACGCCGAAAATCAGTTATATAAAATAGGGGGTCGCCGAGTATGTTGTTGTGAAAACAGATACGAAATCGAAATATGTTGGACGGACGATTTTAGAAAACATGAAGTTTTGGAGAAGAATGTGGATTTGCAGATCTGTGGGTGAGAGAGAAATAAGGGTGGGGGCATTTTAATTTATGAGATGGGAGTATATGTTAGGTTATTTAGTACGGGATAGAAGCAAATTACTCCAATGCCCTCTTATAGTGTTTTTGGCAATTTAGTTTTATTTTCATTTTCTTTAAAATAAAATGGACACTTGTCACCTTCTTATTGGTGCCTATTGTATTACACTTTAAAGTGTTTACCACATGAACACAAAACTATATACATATATACATATATACATTATATTTATTATATCATAATATATATATATATATATATATATATCACTTCACTCACCCTCTCCCACTTTACTCACAGCTTCTAGGTTTTTTATGCATAGGCGCCAGCTGTATTCTACTCCTGATGGGGGTATATATGGTGTGCGCTTTATTGTGGTTTCTGTTTTTTGCATCTCGCCAGAAAATTATACTACTATATTAAACCTCAATCCATTTTCTAATTGATGCATAATCGGTAAGCTTTATGTTAGATGTCGATTCTTTGTTAATTAATGTGTCGATAGATAATTGTAAACATCATGTAGGTTTTTGATGTTATGTTGTCTTTAATTGAATGCCTGCTTAGAACCACATGCAACTTTGATAGGGTTTAATTTTGGGGTTTTTGAAAGATGAGTTGTGTCACATGCATCTCTGATCGTCTTTAGTTTTGGGGATTTTGAAAGGTGGATCGTTTTGTCTATTTTATTTGATTAGGGGTTTTTTGGCTCTGATTTATGTTGTTATTGTTGTATGTGTTTGCATGTTTTAGTCCGTGTTGCTTATCAAGTTATTTAAACTTAATTGTTAGCCTTGCATTTTGCAACCACGGTAGGTTGTTGCATTGTGATGGTTGAAATTGACCTGTGTCTTGCCGGGGCATCACTAGATTCTCTTTGTAGAAATGGCAGGTTAAATTACCTTTGTTAAGGCTTTATTGACTTTGCATTGCATTTGCTTACCCTTTGTGTGGCGTTTGAAAGCGACGTGTGGCTTGGCCGGGCATCACGACATCGTGTTTGCAGCCGCCACGTCTCTTTTGGGGTGGTTGATGTAAATATCTTATGTTGATGTTGTTTGTGATTAGTTTAGGTTGTAACTCTAATTGGTTGTTGGATCGTTTATGGTGAAATGCACCCATATCTTGGCGTGGCAGCATAAGGTTGCGTTTACAGCCATGGAGGGTCAAATAACTTTTGTTAATGATTTGTTGATGTTGCATTGCATTTTCTTATGTTTGCTATGAGTGGTCACACTGGCCAATGTCTCGACGGGGAATCACGGCATTGTGTTTGCAGCCGTTGTGGGTCGTGGTGGTGTCGTAAGGGTGCTTTACTGATCAATGTTATTTTCTTTTGGCTATCTTTTCTTTATGCTTTACTGATGGTGCCTTGCATCTTGCTTACGCTGCCTATACTGGCTAAGCATGACCCATTATATGTTTATTGTTCAGCAAAAGTAAACACGTAATTTGGCGAGGTAGTACCAAGTTGTGCTTGCAGCCATGGCGGGTTGTATAATCTTTTATACATATTATTATATCAGTGTGCTATATTAGCGTGGGTGATTATTTATATCACATACTTGTTTGCGGGCCCCTTTTGAGTTTGTAGTTGGCGATGAAAATAGTATTGCGTTTGTACATTTATTACTTTGCAACGACAATAAGTTGCTGGATCGTAAAGGTTGAAATTGACCCGGATCTTGGTGCAGCCATGTCGGGTCTCATACCCCTTTATTTGGTCTAGCGCTTGCACGTTTGAGCCAAACCGTTTCATTCTTGGATGTTTTTTTTTACTTTGGGTTACGCTTTTAAGGACTGGCTTTGTTGAAGATGTTAAGGTATTTTGAAGTTGATTTCCTTTTGTCTATTTTATTTGATTAGGGGGTTTTGGGCTCTGATTTATGTTGTTATTGTTGTTGTTTTTGTGTGTTTCTGTTCGTGTTGCTTATTCAGGAGTAGAATACAGCTGGCACCCATGCATAAATAACCTAGAAGCTAGGCGTGAAGTGGGAGAGGGCGAGTAAAAATAGGTTGTTAGATTGTGATGGTTGAAATTGACCCGTATCTTGGCGGGGCATCACTATATTGTGTTTGCAGCCATGGCGGGATAAATTACCTTTGTTAAGGATATTTGGATGTTGCATTGCATTTGTTTACCCTTTGTGTAGCGTCTAAAAGAGACGTGCGGCTTGGCAGGGGATCATGAAATCATGTTTGCAGCCGCCATGTCTTTTTTTGGGCTGGTTGATGTAAATATCTTATGTTGACGTTGTTTGTTATGAGTTTGGGTTTCAACTATAATTGGTTGTTGGATCATTTATGGTGAAATCCACCCATATCTTGGCGTGGCAGCACGAGGTTGTGTTTGCAGCCATGGTGGGTCAAATACCTTTTGTTAATGATTTGTTGATGTTGCTTTGCATTTGATTACGTTTGCTACAATTGGTCAAATTGGCTTATGTTTTGGCAGTGCATTACGACATCGTGTTTGCAACCGCTGTGGGTCATGGTGGTGCCGTGATGGTGTTTCCTTGATGAATGTTATTTTCTTTTGGCAACCTATTCTTAATGCTTTGCTGATGTTGCCTTGCATCTTGCTTATGCTACCTTTACCGGGTAAGCATGACCCGTTCTATGCTTATTATTTAGTAAAAGTCGACACACAATGGAGGGGGAGCACCACATTGTGCTTGCAGCCATGGCGGGTCGCATGCTCTTTTATACATATTCTTGTATTAGTGTGTTATATTAGCATCTTTGCGAACGCATTTTGAGTTTGTTGTTGGCGATGGAGATATTATTGCATTTATGCATTTATTACTTTGCAACCATAATAAGTTGTTGGACCGTGAAGGCTGCAATTGACCCGGATTTTGGTAGGGCAACATGACAGCGTCTTTGTAGTCATTTCGGGTCTGATACCCTTTTATCTGGTCCATACTCGCATGTCTGAGCCGACCTGTTTCATTCTTGGATGTTTTTTTGTTTACTTTGGGTTACGCTTTTAGGGATTGGCTTTGCTAATGATGCTATGGTATTTTAAAGTTGATTGCCGATAATGTTATTAACGGATACACTAGTAGAATCAGGACTGATCAGGAGTTTGTTTTTATTATGTCGCTTTGATTTGGCAGCAACAACGATTTCAAAGGTTAAATTAATTTTGGGATTGTATTAACTGATTACTTAAATGCATAAATGATTGTCATAGCGTCATAGGGGTTTTGCCAGTGTCACGCATGGTTAATTAGAGAAATTAGCTTCTAATTAGGCATGCGTGAGAGTGGAAAAACCCTTATCGTATAATCGAACGCTACATTGTACTTGCTAACCATTGTTTACATTTAATGTCCCACCAATTGCATGCTACTTTGATGAGGAAAGATGAATATGTGCAGTCTCAGTTGAATTAGTTAAAAGTCCAGACTTCGGCTAGGCAACCGATTAGTATGTAACATAACATACATTGCGCTTCCTCAGAACCTCGAGCTCTTATTTAAGCCAATCGATTTTACAATATACAAGAATCAAATAAAATCTTTATTACTGATTTAGAAATTTGAGTATGACGATCAACTACTTAGTGATGTGTACCAATTCTTGAGCAGCATATGAGCGTCTAAAGCATCAAGTGAGATATTGTACACGCAATAGGTTGCTCAAGAATAAGATTGTGTATAAGCAGTCGAGTGCAAATCATGATAGTAGTTAAAAGCAGGTTGTGTATTTAGATGACATTCCCTTTGTGTGGTTCTTTGCCAATTTGAGTCAGTACAATATTGTTTGGTTATTGTTCAGTGTCTCACAAACCATAGGCGATGAAGACACTATTGCTTATGTGCGTTAACTGTCTTCCTTCCATAATGAATTGGTGGGTCATGACAGGTGTAAGCGACCTATATCTTGGCAAGTCAGCATCAACAACAAAGGTGTTTGCAGCCATGGCAGGTCGAACACCCTTTTAATTAAAATTACGCACGCAAATCTGAGCCAAAAAGTTAAGCATTGAGGTAGAAATATAAGAAAGCTTAAGCTTGCTTGAGCCATACCAAAAACAATGTACTTACCTACTGTTATTTCCCTTGATTCTCTAATGACCAGCTCTGGTGTTTAATTTAATCATGACCAAAAACAAGGATTTAATGGGTCTGTTTGGAATTTTGTTTCTGTTGATAATTAACATTAACATAAATGATTGTTGAGTGTGATATGGGCTTTTGCCACTATCTCCATATGATTAAATAAAGAATATAAACTTCTAATTTGGTATGGTGATGATACGTTTTGCTGCTAACCATTGTTTACATCTGAAGTTCCCTAATTGCATGCTACCTTAATGAGGCGATGATGAGTATGAGAACTTTAGACTCTTCTCTAAGCCAATTGATCATTCAAAAGTGAATATGAATAAGATGGTAGTTGGTGAAAGAATATGTGATTGAAACAAAAGTGGGCGCGTAAAGTGGTACAGGTTTATATAAGTGATGAGGAATTATGTATTTACCAAATAGATTGAGGTTTAATATAGTAGTATAATATAATGAGAGCATGTAGCTTATTAACCTCCATCTCTAATGGCTAGCTTTGTGTTCAAAGTATCAGTCAACAAGAAAGCTTTTAAAAGAGAAATTATATTTCTGGTCATGTTGACTGGTTACTTGAACACATGAATGATTGTTGGAGTGCGATAAAGGTTTTGGCACTATCACGCTTGCTTAAATATGGAAAATGGCTTCTAATTTGGCATGCATGAAAGTGACAAAACCCTTATCATATATTTTGATGCTACATTGTGTTTGGTAACCATTGTGTACACCTGGTGTCCTACCAATTACATGCTATCCACATGAGGCGATGATGAACATGAGCGGGTACAATAAAAGAAGTGACAGTCTGTAACTTAGCTAGGCAACCTATTAGGTGTGCAACCATGTCAGACTTACACTCTTTCCTAACCTCAAGCTCTTATCTGAGCCAATTGAACCTTTCTTAGAGGCACGATATTTTATCATTCCTTTACAATGTAGAAAGGCAGGCAATGATGATAACGGAATGTGTACCGATTCTTGAGCAGATTATTTGCGTTTATAACATCAAATGAGATGCCCACTATCGCGTAGATTAGCTGCTCAAAAATAAGATTACGCGCAGAAGTGGTTCGGTTTGAATGGACAATACCCTCGTGAGCCTATACTTGAAAAATGTATGTAAGGAATTATTATTTACATATTTGACTGTTATATGTATTTTATGTGACAATTGATAATTTACAGGTTAATATTTAATCATAAACATTAAATATTTCACTTTGAACGTATATGTGATTCATTTAACCTAAAACCATGAAGTTATCCCAATAACTATAAAAAAGTTTCATGAATGCACAACAAACTCTAGAATAAGCATTGTATGCTCATACTAGTAAGTTATCATCAACATATTAAAACTTATTTCATAATTCATAGCATGTCATTTTATAAGATTTAGTAAGTTATGTAAGTATTCATTTCAGGCATGCATTGCACATATTTTTCCATTATTTTCTTTTAATTTTTATGCAATCTATCACTTACATAACATATTCCAATTATAAACCTTTTCCCTCTTGTTTCCGTCTCATTTCCCTCCCCCACAACCATCTAGGAACTATTTTGTCCTAACTCCCATTTAACCTATCTTCTTTACATCCTTTTATCCATGGTGTAAGTCTTTACTCTTTATTATCCAAGATCTAGATCTTTACATTTTATTAACTAACTATTAAGAATCTTTCACCCTTTCATCCTACTTTAGCCCCCTCTCCTATCCATTGGATCTTGGTTTGATTGCTAGTTAATACCAAGTCTAACTCTTGCTATATAAAGGAAGCACACGTATTATCATCCCTTCTTACTAACAAAGCAACACACACTTTCTTTTCCTCTTTTTTTAGCTCACGACAACAACAATAAAACACAACAAGGGTTTCAAAATTTTGTTTAAGTACTTACAAGAAGATCAGGTGGTTTAGTTTGGAAGCTTAGGTTTACATGAGTTATATTAGTGTTTTCAAAGGATTTCGGGTTGATTTCATACACTTTTCTTGCTCATCTCTTCTCCTAATCTTTGTAACCATCCATATACATCTTATATTAAGCATACATAGCATTCATACTTCTATATAAGTCACCATTACATGTTTGTGATATAAAAACCTTATTTTTTAATGTATTCACAAAGTTTCTAATGATTGCGCCTTATTATTTATTTTTGTTACTTAAAAATAGACTTGTGTTAGATTTCTCTTTAAATATGATGTTATTGGTGTAACATGTTCAAAAATCAAAACTTGCGGAAGTGATCTTTTATTTTTAATTTGAGAACCAAAAGTTGATGTAAACCTTGCTGAGTGCACTACTTTCGACCCATTTTTGAGCACTTTAAGGTTTGATTCATAAACAATGATTAATAGGATTGTGTAGTAGACATAGTAAGCTAAACATAGATAATTGGATCATAAAAAACAGACTTGTTCATAAAAAATAGACTTGTAACGAAGAAGTTACAGCCATTTGAAAATATGTGAAAAGTCATTTCTAAAAAATATTGACAGCTTTAAAATAAAAAAGATTTCTGACCTCGCAATTTTGGAGCCATTTTTGGGCACTGTAGAGTCTGAATCTTAAGAAAGGTCAGTAGGAACTTTAGATAGCCCTCACGGAGTACTTTCCAGGAAACCCAGACCCGTGTCAAACAGATAAGAAACGAGAGAGTTACGACCCTCTAAAGTTGGGCAAAAATCACTTTTCACAAGTTTTGGAAACATTAGTTTAAATTGTTGAAATGTTGTGTAAATCATATTTGACTTATAAAACTTAAACACAAACATGTATGGGTGATACAAAGTTTATAATTCGCATATGCATTATTGCACTTCATTTTTATGCGCCTAAAGCATCTCGTTATTTAATTAGGTTGCAGTATGATTCGTTGGCGTGGTTGTACTTTTGATTTTCTTTTCCCGGCGAATTCAATACGTTACTTAAGGTGAGCTTTATAGCCTCACTTTTATATGATTTATAAATTGTTTTTCAACACTTGGGGTGAGATACAATTACTTGCTCTTACATATAGACACAAGTGCTTTTAAACTGTTGCGGATTAGCCTAAGTACCTATTATCCTACTTTATGCCAACTATCATGAACCGTTAACTACTTTGTGTTGAATCTAAAGATCGTTTAAGCTCGGGTTGTTTAGACCTTTATCTAGGATAATATCAATGTTCATAAGTTATAAAAAACAAAGCGAATAAGAACAAGTTTATTCACCAAGGTTTACATTTATCATGTTGTTCCTCTAAGTCCTAATTATAGAACGATCAACTCTAAGAAGGGTTACAATCTAAAAGGGAGCTCATTAGATCCTTAGGGATTGACATCCAAACTCTTCCTAGATCGTTACATCTTTAAACACTTTGTGTACACCATACTTTTTTGGAAATATCTTAACCTACACCAGACCAATACCACTTTACTATAGAGGGATATTAAAGTATTACAAGGAAGCTAATCATTAGATAGAGGGATAACTTTTTAATTCATAATCTTATATGTTTCCTTAATCATTATCCATTTATCATCTTTATACATCAAATCTTATAAATTCTCCACCAGCTTGAAGAATTTTTAAGTGACGATATGAATCCCTTTTTGTTTTCATTCTTTTATTTATTGTGTCTTATCAATTTAGAATTCCCACACAATCTTCCCCTATTTGATGTTGACTAAAACTAACAAAAGTACGTGTACGAAACTTCATCATAAAGCCAAAGATTCCCTGAAGTAAGATTGTAATCATACTCCCTGATATGAAACAAAAACTTCACAAGCTTCCCTTAATCAGATTATCCTGTTGTTATCTGCAATCAATATCTGATAAGCTGAAATCATATCTTATAATCTGCTTGCCCCTTTTGTTATCATCCAATAAGGGGTCTTTAGTTGATAAGCACTTGTATACATTCCCCTTCAAACTGGTGCTGTAGATGGTTAACATTCTAATCAATAGCTTCCCTGAACCATACTGTTTACATCTCGCTTGAATCTCTCCGAACTAGTAGGCTATAATGTAGTGATCATGATGAAGAAAATGAGTAATAACGAATTTGATGCTGAATTAGGATATAACCCAAACTTGTTGTATGTTATGTCTTGCATAAAAATATAACTAAGTAACTCACAACTTCTTCTCCGAGAGTAGACACTCAATCTCTTGATAAATCCTCATATATTTAGAGACCACTGAGCTAAATAATCGTCAATCTCTTCTAAGTGATAGTAAATACCTGTGAGTATCTAAGTACGTAACCTCCTTACATCAGGTAAAACTAGATCAATCAAGTCGCTCTTTATCAATCAAAATCATGATAAAGACGAACAAGGTTATCATCACAAGGCTAAAAGGATATGTTAAAGATCACACATCTAAAAAATTCCACTTCATCATCAAATAAGTGATAAAGAATCTTCTTCATAATCACATCTTTAATACATCTCCAAATATACGAACCATAAATCAATAAGAATAAACTATTTGAACAAATAGTTCTATTCGACGATCTAAATCAATCGAAATAACAAAGTTCACTCTTCAAACAACGTCAGTTCTGTCGTCATCTTTTGCTGTGTGTTATCTGAACTATAGGCAACGATAGCCGTATTTAACTCTTATCGGAAATACATTTGCAGTAATGACTCTCGTTTCTCGGACAAAACAAAAGGTAGTACAACGATAAACTTAAACAGTAATAACCCGTTGTCTTTGTCGAACAGTACAACTTTCAAAGGTCCCTAACTGTCGACGTACCATTAGTCAGCAATCATCGAATACAGTATTAATACTAATTTTCTGACTTGGGGTAGCAGTACTATACATTCAGAAAAACATTACTTATATACATGCCATAGATACGAAAGAGTAGAAACATTCTTAGAAAAATCTTGTTACCCAAATGTAAACCATGATAACCAATCACCAAATGATGCATTCTTATGCAATCGATACTATGTTGAACATAAGAAAACTAAAGATCGTATATGATCAACCAAAATTCGAACTAGCACCATGGTATTTGGGTTGCTATTAAAAACCTTAATCATTGATGATGATAAAAGAATGTATACGACGAGGTCCAAATCCTTCATCATAAAATCAACTACACCATAGAAACCATTAATAGTAACGATGATTTACAATTGTATTGACATTACCAATTAGGTAGAGAGGACTCAATTATAAATATTGGACTATATTTAATTTAACTTCTAAATAACCCAATAAAACCCTTTAACCCACAATTGATTTTTCAAAAATTAGGGTTTAGGGTTTCTTCAAAATCCTTGTAGTTATAGATCAAGGCCCCATGGATTTGATACACATGTTGAATCTAAAGATTCGTTTATGCTCAGGTTGTTTAGACATCTATTAGGATAATATCAATATCTTAAGTTATAGAAATACAAAGCAGAATAAGAAACAAAGATATTCATAATAGGTTTACCAATTATAATTTTCATCAAGCCCAATTCTAGACGATCAACATCTAGAACAGTTACAATCTAACAGGGATCGCAAAGATCCTTGGGCTTACACCAATCTACTAGAGTTACATCATTAACTCTTTCGTGTACACAAATTTTTTGGAATCTTGAACCTACCATAACTAATAACACCTTTTTATAGAGGGGTATTAAGGCTTACAAATGAAGCTAATCAATAGATAAGGAAACTATTCTAAATATATTAATCACACACATTATATGATTTCCTAATATTTATCTTTTACAACTTTGGACAAATCTTCATAGAATTATCCACACAGCTTGTTGAAAGTCTTTATGACAATTATGATCCTTTTGTTTTTCATTCTTTTATTTATTTTGTATTACATCAAATTTAGAATCCCAACACTTTGTATAAGGCAGAAATGTTATGAATAGATCTATTCGAATTGACATCCCCGTCCGGGTAAGTAGCGCTTACTTGATGCGGATGTACTGATCAAACGAACATATACCATTTGGGAACTACATGTATTTTGGGATAAATACCTGTTTGGGAATAAACTTGCATTGATTTGCAAACACTCAAACTCTTGTTAAGGCTTCGGTGTCATGAGCTTAGTGCAATCGTAATAACTTTTACTTATGTGATATTGTATGTGTTACAATGATCATACACTTGAAATCTTGTGGTCCACTCTCTAAATACTTTTGATTTCACTTCAGACTATGAACTACCAAACATTTAGTTGTTGTCATTTTAAGATGTAATTTATAGGTTCTTGATTTACATGGCTTGCATCTGGAGTCGCATCATTGAAGTCTTTTGCTGCATAACTTGGATCATTTTAATGTCTTTCAAACTAATTATCATTTTGTACCATAACTTATTATCGTATTTGGTTGAAGTAGTGTACTTTAAATTTATCAAATGATCTACTTTTCAAACGACTCATATAGAGGTCGTTCTTTATATCTTATGCTTGTGTGCTATGAACATCACGCGCCCTCGGTTACCTTTCCGTTGCGATATTTTATTGGTGTGACATTTTATAAACCTTTTAGGAAACAATCTGGTCAATCTTGATACATCCGGTTAGCTAATGGCATAAGTGGTCGTTTATAACTCCAATATAAAATATGTGTGTTATTGATACAAGTATCACCGTCATTGATAACACCAATATAAAATACACTCCTTTTTTGTTAGTTCTTCTACTGCAGGACGTAACACGACTATGTTAGATATATGGGCGTATCAAGAATGTATAACATGTTTTCTCATGTTCGTAACACAAAGTAGTTTATCCATCAACAGAACTCGCATTCTACTAAGACATTAGAAACTGAAAGTAGTACATGTGTGAAAGTTATTTGGTGCAACTCATTTTCCACCACGCCATCTTTGGTTTTCCATTGTTCTTTGTAAAAGCCCATTATATTACTGAGCAACGTCTTTTGCGAATCTGTAACCAAAAAGATAAACTATTTTACAATGTCGTATTCCGCTTCACAAAAGACTCTTATCAGGGATAAAATGCGTTCTACCAAAGAATGATGATGAATGAAAGAGAATGATGTGACAAGTAATCTGATACATATTACTTTTCGCCTCACCCTCTTTTACTTCCTGTCCTTCTTTGTGCACGTTTATCCTATCACCGATAAGCGGCTTTTGTGGTGCCAAAAATCGCACCAAATAATTCAATTAGCCCTCTAATGAATTGATAAATTTACAAACGACGTTCCTTTTGCTTGATTATTTGTCGGTCTGAGCCAATACAATATTTTTATCTAAATTGACATCCCGCGCTCCGCAACGGATCGCGAGTCGAAAACATCGTTTATTATAAAAAATTGTCAAATCAATAAATTTTTAAGTTTTTTCAATCAAGTATTTTTTAAAACTAATAATAATAGTAATTTATATACTACATAATAAAAGAAGTTCTAAAATCTTCATGTCGAAAAACGTTTTCTTTTATCATATAAAAGATTTACGAAAAATATTACAGGGGGAAAATAAATAAAATTCACTACAAATCTTTATTCTTGTTCCGTCATGCATATAAAGTTACAAAAAAAATCCTTGAAGTATGCGTGGTTTGGCAAGTTATATTTAAATCTTTAGTTTTCAACTTTTAACCATAAGTATAATTTTCGTTAGCTATAAGTTGAATATTTTCATGAAGAGAGAATTACATGTATATCCTTCTTGAAGATTAATATTACATAAATATTTTTCTCAGTTTTGTAAGTACATCAATGTCATTTTCAAACTTTTGTAATTACATCAATATCCTTCACAAACTTTTAAATTCTCATATATATATTCAAAAATAAATTAAATCATAATTATAATTATTTTAAGTTTTAAAACTATTATATATCTTTTGTCTATCTCTTATATTGATCATAATTATATTTTTTGTATATACTTTTTGGCCTCGAGAGATGAAAGAACATGTTGATTTTTGGATATACATGTGAATTCAAAAGTTTAAGAATGATATTGATGTAATTACAAAAGTGAAAATAATATTTATTTAATTACCAAAGTTTCGGAAGGATATTAACGTAATTACAAAAATATTGAACTTTAGTAAGGGATATAGATGTAAATGCTCTTTTCATTAATTAAAAGGTTTTTATGTTAAGATGAAAATAAGTTAAACATTACAATAATTTCAAGTTAGCATGAGTGTATAATACGTTTCGAACTTTTTATATCTACAAAATACCATTAGAAATGAACAAAATGTATATATAGTTATAACTTCAATATTAATCATAACCAAACTAAACAAAAGGTATAGATAGCTGGTTATAACTTGAACTAGTGATGTTTTAAGGTCGTGCTAAGCACGGCCCATAAAAGCTAACACTTGTTCCGAAAAGAGGGTCTTTATAACCATTCCGGAGTATACTGGTAGTTCAAATGGTTAGAAAATAGAGTCAGCGCACTTATCAATTGCAAACTTTGTTGCTATGTATACATATGAAAATTAGTATTGGTGTTAAAATGAATATATAACATGCATGTTAGTATGTTACATCTCTTTACAACTTGTCTTTACGGCCCATCTTGATAAAGTATTACATTATCAAAATAAAATTTCCACAAATAAAGATTCAATATTTATAGCGAATTTTACGTAAATAACTATTTGAGTTGTGAGTTATCTTGCAGAGACCATGGCAGACGAATTTTACGTATATGACTATTTAGATCGCGCAGCTTTCATTGTGATCTGTGTGATCACAAGAGTATGTCAAGGGTTGTGGAGGTGGGTAAGAAAAATCGAGAGATGTGTCATTATAAGAATAAGGATTTGGGTCATAGACAAACTCATTTCTGGATTATATATATATACAATACATATATGTATACGTAAGCTAAGTATCATAGAAATTATTCTTAAGAAAGAATAAAAAGTAATCAACACGGGTATTGTTTTCTTCGACGAGAGGTGAATGGAAATCTACGTTCAAGTTGTAAATCGAGCTTGATTGTCATTCAAGTTTTTGGTTTTGGTTTTAAACTATTTTTATACTAAAAATTAAACTAATATTAATTCTAAGTTTAAAAACTAAAACATTAAACTAAAATTGATCTAAAAGATATAAATGACAAATATGCTTGCTAAGTGACATGAAATGTTCCTTAAGTGCGGGCTTAGGTTTAACGAAATAAAATACTTAAAAAAACAAGTTTCAAGAAATTAAATGACAAGTAAAGTAAAATGCATTTTAAAATAAATGACAAGTATTTAAATTGCA
>BQNB010083342.1:3012-29061 GCA_026074375.1 Tanacetum coccineum
AACAAATAGATAAACCAAAACGCAACAAATAGATAAATCAAAATGCAACATGGATTATCATAGCAAAACACAATCAGATATATCAATCAAAACGCAACTAGAGTTTCTTATCCAAACCGAAACCTAGACATTCTAAGCCAAAACGCAACCAAGAAATCTTAGGCCAAAATGCAATGAGGAACATTTTATTAAAACGCATTCAAGAGCATAACCTAAACGCAACCAAGAATCTAACACCAAAACGCAACCTAGAATCTAACACCAAAACGCAACCTAGAATCTAACACCAAAACGCAACCAAGAATCTAACACCAAAACGCAACCATGAATGTTTTATCACGCAGAATCAATCATTCAAATTAGGACTTCCTTGACTATACTATATCATGCTATACATACTATAGCAATATCTAACTAGATTAACAACAACCTTAAGCACGGACAAGCATCAAACATGCGTAAATTTGACTAAAAAGTCAACTAGTAGTCGAAAATCACAAGGACCCTAATGAAGCAATTGAGGATTCAATTGATACATCTGGCAAGCATCATATGTTTATTCTAATGCTATCCCAACACCTAAAACACAAACGAAAACAATAACCAAAGTTTTGTTGATGAATAGTCACGAGAATGTACGTAACAAGATTTTTACAAAGGTTTAGGCCACGATGCTATGGAGATAGCATATTAAGGTAATAGTTATCATTAAAGTAAGTCTTACCACAACACGAAATCTCACAGGAATTCGACAGAGAAGCAAATCGCAACAAAGGTTGTGTTATGAGTTTGAGGGAGAAAAGTTGAAAAAGATTTTGACTAGTTGTGACTTGTTTGACTGGGTCAAAACGCAACATCCTTAAATACCTAGTTTCACTTTTTAGATAATGACACAAATGGCCCCTCTCTCTTTACCTTCTTTTCTTTTAGGGTTATCTGGCAACAAAGGGGTTGATTAAGTTGCATTAATTGCACAATTAGTCCTTTATTGTGTTACAAGTCTAGCAAGCAAACATCAACTAGCACTTAAGGCCCTATTATTGCACATAGATGACACATTTGGCCCTTGTTGAGTTAACACACATTTAACTCCCCCTTAAACTATAACCCCGTTAGTTACCAAACCATTCTCAGTTATGTATACAATGTGTTAAAAAAATACCCGTTAGATGTCATGAATTTGAAAAAACTACTCTCCCCCTCAATCAATGACCCATTTTCTATTTAAAGAGCTGTAGTCGTTGATTGAGTGTCAAATTTATGAAAAGCCATGTCCGATTGATTTTCAAAAAAACACGATTAAACCACCCTGTGAAATCCAAATAATTTTCTGAAGAATCATAGACGGAAAATTATAAGAATAAAAGAAGACTTCTCTTCTTTATCAAGAAATAATGCACTAAAGCATACATTAGATCGAGGATGCATGGATATAAAGATGCCCGGGAGAACTTAATCACCCGTTGTTAGGAACATCCGTCTTTTTGGCGACGATCTTTCCTCATTTTAAAAACCGAGTTGCAGTCTGAAGTAACTGCAAGCCATTTTTGACATGTTTTGAAAAACATTTGAAAACTTCTGTTCGAACTTTATTTACAGCATCGTGTCATTATTGAATGACATTTCTAACGCCGTAAATATTATCGATGCCAGAAGACATGTCATGAAAAACTTATTTTTGGTATTTTCTATTTTCTGATTTTTATGGATTTTTTGTTGGTTTTATATTTTTGTATTTTCTTTTTGAGTTGGAATATGTACATATTTACATAGGATACTTGAAGCAAATCCGTTACTCATCCTGATCATCCTGAAGACGTTTGAGTGTCTCTGGCTTCATACTCTTCATGCCAAGCCTCGGGAGAATGAATTCGAATCGTTCTCTGGGCAGTGCCTTAGTGAATATATCAGCCAGTTGATACTCTGTCCTCACGAAATACAACTCAACAACTCCCTTCTCCACTTGTTCTCTGATGAAATAATGTCGGATGTCGATGTGTTTAGACCTAGAGTGCTAGACGTTGTTGCAGCATAGAGCTATGGTACTCTTGTTGTCACAATACAGAGGGATGTGATTGTATGCAAAGCCATAATCCGATAATTGAGACCGCATCCATAGGATTTGGGCACAGCAACCAGACATCGCGATGTATTCAGCCTCTGTAGACGAGATGGACGTGCTAGTTTGTTTCTTTGATGACCAGCTAACTAACTTATCACCAAGGAACTGAGCACCACCAGATGTGCTTCTTCGAGTGTCTTGACAACCTGCATGATCTGCGTCTGCGTATGCTGTTAGTGCCATGGCGGTGTCTTTCGGATACCAAAGACCCATATTTATGGATCCTTGGAGATACCGAAAGACCCGTTTAACTGCTTCAAGGTGCTTTTTAGTGGGCTTAGATTGATATCTAGCACACATGCACACAGCAAAAACAAGGTCAGGTCTACTGGCTGTGAGATACATCAGGGATCCAATCATACTGCGATATTGGGTCTGGTCAACAGGGATCCCTGAGAGGTCCTCATCCAGTTTTGTTCGCTCCACCATGGGAGTGTCAACAGGGTCACTTTTATGAAGATCAAATTTCTTTAAAATCTCATTAGCGTATTTAGATTGATTTATGAAAATGCCTCTAGGATTCTGAGAAATTTGTAAGCCTAAGAAAAAGGATATTTGACCCATCATCGACATTTGAAATTTAGAGCTCATTTCATTAGAAAAACGGTCACAGTCTTTGGGGTCGGTCGAGGCAAATATGATATCATCAACATATATTTGAACATGAAGAGTGTGTTTGCCTGTTTTCCGAATGAACAAGGTTGGATCGACTACACCCTTGGAGAATCCTTGTGCCAGAAGAAACTTCGACAAAGTGTCATACCACGCCCGGGGTGCCTGCTTTAACCCGTAAAGAGCTTTCTTCAGACGGTAGACATGATGTGGACGATCTGGGTCAACGAAGCCTTCTGGTTGGCTCACATAGACTTCTTCTTTAAGCTCGCCATTTAAGAATGCAGTTTTCACGTCCATTTGATAAACTGTCATGTTTTTGCTGGCAGCATTGGCAAGAAATATTCTGATAGCTTCAAGTCTGGCGACCGGGGCGAAGGATTCTTCAAAATCAAGACCTTCTTCTTGACGATATCCTTTCGCCACAAGACGTGCCTTGTTTTTTAACACGGACACATACTTGTCAAGTATCACTTATAAAATCCACTTGCATGAGCGATAATATTGCACAGTCTGGAGGTGGCACTAATTCCCATACGTCCAGTCGATCAAATTCATGGATTTCATCTTGCATGGCTTGAAACCAGCAGTCTTCAGTAACAACAGATTTGAAGTTTTTTGGTTTGACTTTGGACAGTACTGAATTGTAGAAGCACCACAGAGCATCTGTAGCAAGCTGTTTCCGAGTGGATACCGGTCGAGAAGGGTTCCTAATAATATTATCAAGAGGATGAGAGTCGGTCCTAGTTTCTAGATGTTAATGAGGTTGAGGTGGATTGGTTGGGTTGTAGTAATCGTTGAGGAATCCATAGAAGTTGATGCTTCAGAGTTCGGGTTTGGGGGAACACTGTTACCAATTGGTTCGTGCTCAGTTGTAGCAAACGGATTTACTTCAAAAGAATGCTCAGTTGCAACACCGTGATGTACCGAAGATGATTGATGAGCCGAGGATGATGGTGAATGACTGCCTGATGGTGCATCGTGATCAAAGGATATAGATACTGATGGACCGGTTGGAATGACCGGGGGTGGAACTGCGGGGACATGAGGCATCTGATGATCACCCGTTGGAGTCTCAAAATATTCATCAAACATCGGTTGAAATAGCAGCTCCAAATCTTTATTGGTGGGAGGTACATACGGAATAGCAGGAGCAGAATTAGGTACAAGCCCTGAACTTATAGGTCCAGGCGTCAAAAGGTTAGGATTGGGTCCTGAACTGGAGTGTACAGGAGCCGTTTGCTCAGTCAGCTCATCGAATGTAACGTGAATAGTTTCCATTATTTGTCGGGTCCGTTTGTTGTAGATTCTGTAACCCTTCCTGTTTGGTGCGTAACCAACAAAGAACCCAATGTCTGCTTTACGCTTTCAATTTGCCAGATCTTTGCTATCGTTTGTTGGGTAGCAGAGAGCCCCAAATATACGTAGAAAGGGTGATCGGTTTTTGTCATTTGCACTAGTTCATATGGGGTTTTGTTATGAAGAGTATGTATAAGGGATCGGTTTTGGGTGTAACAGGCAGTAGCCACAGCTTCTGCCCAAAGAAACAAGGGAGCCTTGGAGAATATCAGCATTGTCCGAGCAGCTTCAACAAGAGTGCGATTCCTTCGTTCAACAACGCCATTCTGCTGAGGAGTTCTCAGAACGGTCTTCTCGTGAGTAATGCCAATGCTTTCATAGAAATCTGTCAAATTTTTATTAACGAATTCGGTGCCATTATCAGTCCGTATGAACTGGACAGTTTTGTTGAGACCGACTTGAAGTTGTTTTAATAGATTGATTACAAAAACGGGAGTCTCATCCTAGGATCTCAAAAGCTTTACCCATGTAAACCTGGAGTAGTCATCGACTATTACCAAAATATATTTCTTCCTTTTTTTACTTTGCAATCTTAGCGGTCCACATAAAATCCATGTGAAGGGTGTGTAAAACTTCCGTAATGGTGTTAATCGTCTTGGGCTTGTAGGTAGCTTTCCTGCTCTTTCAAATTTGACATGCCGAACATAAATGATCCTTTTCAAACTTCAACCGAGGTAAACCTCTAACAAGATCTTTACGAGCTAGATCATGAGTGCGCAAAGTTTTAAGTGATTCAAGGCGTCGTTGCTATAACCTGGCATTTGTTCTTGGAGGCTTTAGACAGTAAGCAAATGAGAGAGGACCTCATTATATCTTCAACAGAAATGGTGTATAAGTTTGTCAACGGACTTTCCTTTAATAAGGTCGACACTCTAAAGTCTCGGTCAAAGCATGTGTGTTTCTGAAGGCAACTTCAAGATCCTGAATTACAAAATTCGACCGACAGAGAAAAGGTTGTTCCAAGTCCTTTTACATCGTTATACCCTGGAAATTACCTATCACCAATGACAAATCCCCATATCAATAATTGCACAAAATGGTCATTTCCGTATCGAACTATCCCATTAAACTTTTTCACGAAATTCATGAGCATAGTTGAGCGATCTCCAGTCATATGTTTTGAGCAGCCTGAGTCCAAATACCAGAGAAACGATCTGTACAACCTCAGATAAGATTAATGCATTAGTTGGACCAGCTTATAGATTTGCTAACCCGACTGAGGACAATGTTGGCCATGAATATAGACTTGAGCAGTCGGTTCATTCATAAATTGTGAGTCAAAAAGCGTCACAGTCATCTGCTGAAGATGTTATCCTCCATTCAGAGGCTAAGTCTTGGATGGTTGTTTATTCCACATCTACATCAAAAGGAGTTGCCCTATTTCACCAGCCAAAAAGAGTAGTTCTCTCTTCATCCAATACTGCACCATTCTCTTGGGCTTGCATCAGCAGCATCTTGTCCTTAAAATAATCAGAATTCTGTGGATGTTTGACTGCGTACAGTTCCTGGCAATATGCCCCAACTCCTTTACAATTATAACACTTGAAGGTTTCCTTGACCTGATTGGCATTCCCAGCTCAATTTTATGTGCACCCCCCATTTTGCTGTACCATTTGCGTTCCGAGCCAAAATACCTCTTGATTTCTGGATTCTGTCGCCCTTGAACATTTGAACCAACAACCCGACCATCTTGAATAGTTGCTTGATTTCGAGTGTTGGATGAGGTTCGAAGTTAATTGTTTGTCTGAGGAAGCGTTGCTCTGAAGGATTGGGCAAGGAGTGCCATTTGTTTGGTAATGTTGTCAAGTATTTCATCAGTTTGGATGTATCCTGACATAATTGTGATGTTTCAGGGAACTGTGGATATTGTGGTGATTGAGGGTTTGTTGATGAAGAAGGATATTGATGAGACTAGACATGTGATGATTGGGCATGAGGTTGGACCGTTGACACAAATGCAAGTTAATCACTCATAGCTAGGAGAGATCTCACAATATCAGTCGGATCTTGTGCAGCATGCTTTCTCATGTTGTTTTAAGTATGCATACAGCTGTTCGTTGATTTGTCTCTTTCGGACTTTGTGGTTTTAACGGCTATCACGAACCTATCATTTAGGTGACAATGTTGTTCACGACTTGTGAGTTCAGTTGAATGTTAGGCAATAGTCTTTGATATTCTCTTGTCGTTGACCAGTCTTGTGAAAGCGAACATTGTATAATTGATATTTTCACTTGGAAGCATCTTGAACCTCTCAAACTCATCGTACAACTGAGATTCTCTATCTTATTTTGTGAGTTCAGAACCAGCCAGAAGGATTTTGGCATTGTCCCAAATTGCTTTTGCTTCAATGTTGTGATTGATGAGCCTGTAGATATCTTTAGGAAGTCCTTGAAGCACAATATTGGTGGCACAGACATCTGCATCATATCGTTTCTTTTGTGTCACTTATATCTCTTATGTACGAGCTCTTTTCTGGTCCAAGAAGGACCTCCCTCAGGGGTAGTTCCGAGTGGCATCCCTTATGGTTCCATGCTTAATTAGTCCATTATCAATTACTGATGAAATTTGCAATCCATTTTCCTTTCCCATACAGTACAATAGATTCGTTGTGACCTTGATTCGTAATCGTCATATCTTTTTTTTGAGCATAGTGAGGGCGGGTATCGGATACGGACGTCTTGACATATCATTAGATTTACTGGGACATGGTTGATTACTTGTATTATGATAAACTTTAGATGGGTACAATGATTAGTGATTGCATGTTAAAAGTGATGATTGTTTGTTTGATTAGGTGATATGTTGTTTGATTGTGAAGTTTAATGAAGATAGTGAAACTTAGGCAAAACTCAGTGAAGAACCCTAGACAAAACGCAGTGAAGAATGAAATTTTGCCAGAGTAACTTTTTATCAAAACGCAATATGATCTTCAAGCAAAGCGCAATGGAGGTCTTGAGCAAAACGCAGTGATATTGAAGCAAAACACAATGATGAATGAAATTTTGCCAGAGTAACTTTTTATCAAAACGCAATATGGTCTTCAAGGCACAAAAGTAAATGGGGGTCTTGAGCAAAACGCAAATGATATAAGCAAAACCGCAGTGATAGCTTGATGCAAAATGCAATGAGTCTTGAAGCAAAACGCAGTGAGGTCTTCAAGCAAAACGTAGTAAGGTCTTCAAGCAAAACGCAATGAGATCTTCAAGCAAAACGCAATGAGGTCTTCAAGTAGACAAAACGCAACCTTCAATAACCAAAACATAGTGACCAAAACGCAACCTCAAATATGACAAAACACAGTACTTTTGTAGTATACAAAACGACAAAATGCAGTGTACTATTTGAGGCAAAACGCACTGAAGAATGTCTCAGAAAGGCAAAACGCAGTGTGAAGGAAGAAAAATACGAACTTTTTCACCTAAAAACACCTAAAAATCACCCTTTTGAACGTTTTTGCTTGGTTTCTTTTGTACAACTTGATCCTAGACGGTTATAACAACTATAAAAACACTAACTTTAACATCACAAATGTGAGAATCAAAGAGTGTTAAGAAAAAGACCATAAACCTTCAAAAACTAAACTTTTGATCTAAACTAACCAAGAAAACGCACACACAATCTATCTAATCATCCCCATGGCTATGATACAATTGTTAGTATATTGGATATCACAATACAAGCTTAGGAATGATGGGTTGGCCAAATTTCTAGAGAGAGAAAGTGACTAGTCTAGTGAGAGGAAAACACCTTTAAGTGTGTGTATTATCGAAATAAACAACAACCCCTTTACCATGGATGGAAAAAGGGGTATTTTATTACATGTGTTTTTGGTGCCCCTAAATGGGCATGGAGTGGGCTAACAAGTGGGTAAGACCCGGCCATCCCCATAAGTCGTTATGGTAACTAAAAAGTTTAAAAAACTAAGATAGAGCTAACCTATGCTAGATATAACACGGGGTGACCGAGTCTTTCACATGGATTTTCATAATCCTAACATTCCAGGTTAATATTTAGTTATTAACTTGAAACTTTTCTTTTTAAACGGTTACGCATTTAATTTAACTCATAACCGGGAGGTTATCTCGCGTATTATGAAAAAACGTTCTTGAAACGTGTAACGGATTATTCTAGACTAGTTTAGTCTTTCATAATGTTATAATCACTACATGATATTTTTTATAAGTCACATGCACTTATTTTATGAGTTTTACGTAAAATACTTAAGTGTTGCATTAAACATCATGTATGCATGCATGCATATTTCACCACATATACATACACTTCTACACACACTAAACATTTAAATTTGAAAAACTATTCCCTCCCCCCGGATACCTACAACCGACCCCTAACACCAAATACCCCACAATGTGCAACCGCCTTGTTTGCTAGCCATTCTTACACCTTAGTACTTGATTTTGGAGTCTTGCCAAACCAACATGCACCCTTCCTCAACTTTAGCTAAAACTTGTACAACCTTTTTCTCATTAGTAACAACATTTGTCCTTAGCCAAATTTACTTCACTATATAAGGATATAGCTAGTTATCATTTTTACACACAAAAGCTTAAGCAATATCTCTCTTGTCTCTCTCTCTAACCAAGGCTCAAACACCCCTTTATAAAGTTTCCATAAAATTTCCTAAGTATTATTTCAAGAAGATTGGGTAAAGAAAGTATAAGCTAGTGATTGGTGTTGTATTTGGGTATCATATAGATAGTTGGGTTAGATTAGTCTTGATTCATCCACCTTTTTCATCCTCTTTGTAAGTAACCAAAAACCTCATGTTCTTTAAACTTACAATAGCATTTCATTTCATTCTTGCATCATTTCATGTCACAATACATGGTTGTTTGTGTAAAAATATCTTTTAAAGCTTAAAAATAAAGTTACAATAAAACATCAACTTTGAAGCTCGTTTTCTTCACATAAAATGTACTTTTTACTAAATTTCTTATTACGAAACTCTAATATGTACTTGTATTTTTAGTTTGTTAAGCAAAACCGGGTGTTGAAAGTGAAATATGGCTGAGTGCATGTGTTTAGATCTGTTTTTGTGTACTTTGGACTTTGAATTTTGGACAGTGACAGTAGAATAATATGTAGCCAACATAGCAACTTAAGCGTATCAAGTTGAATCATTAAAAACGGACAAATAACAACAGAGTTATGGATATTAAAATAGGAAAAGTCCTTCGTAACGGTTATTTTGCACTGAAACTTTGAAACTGGCTGACCTAGTACCTTTAGGGGTGTTTTTAGGTTTCTTTGCTCATTTTTGTGGGAACATGGAGTTGGACATTTGTTGCACACATGGGATTACTACAATAGATTCGTGACCTTGGGACCCATAGGTTCAGAAAGAGGAGAGTTATGACTCTCCATAGCTAGAGCAAAAACCATTTTTCCAAAAGTGTTAAAACTTAAAATAAGTTATAGAACTTTTGCGTAAATCATGTTTTGACTTATAAAACTTGTACAGAAACATGTAAGGTGACAAAACATTTATAAAAACCCATATGCATTAGTTTCATGTCATGTCATACACCTAAAACGTACTTATATTAAATTAGGTCGCGGTTAGGGTTTGCACTATTACATACTTTTTCGTATTTCTCGGTTGCAGATGTGCATTGAGGTGAGTTTCTTAGGCCCACTTTTAATGTTTTATGAATATTTTATAACCTTGGCGTGAGATTACATGCTTGTATTTTTTATGGACAGAAGTAGCTTTTTAATCTGTTGCAAAGTTTTGTCTAAGTACTCGTATTCTCGCTTTTCGCCCCATTATCATGAACCGTTAGTTAATGTGTGTAAGAACGAATGTTTTAAATAGATTGTTAACCTCAAATACTGAGTCAATAATAGAAGTTTCGGTCTTTTCAATATAGGAATCTTGGTCTTTATTAAATACACGTTGTAAAAGTCTAGAAAGGATATCGGACTCGTTTCTAAATTTAATATTGTACGCGTTGCGGGATTGAGCCCAAGCAAAACCCAAGCCTGGCTCATAGGAAGAAGCCCTAAGCGTCCAACCTTCCCTAGGAGCTATAAATATCCCCTCTCCATAAGGGAGAGGGGTTGGTTGTTCATTTTGTATGTTTTACACTTAGTGAATAATCCACCAAGTTCTCTCTTCTTCCTTTCTTTCTTTGTATCATCTCCTTCCTATGTTTCTTTCATATATTTCGTGTAACACCTTATGCCTCACAATTGGTATCAGAGCCATGTTTGAATGACATCTGATGATAACACCTTATGCCTCACACCTTCACGACAATAGGCGTCAAATTATGACAACTCCGGCCCCGAGCCCCAACTACAAGTGACTTCTGATCATGACCGTTCAGAACTTGGAATTCAAGACCACATCAATGAACCTTTAAGTTCAGCGTTGGTTCCAAATGTTTCTCCTTCAACAGATACGGATGCTCCATCACTACAAGAGTTAGATTTACTATTCAGTCCTATGTATAAAGAATACTTTACTACAGGAAATCAAAGTGTGTCAAAGTCTTTCGCTCTCTCTGATAATTCTTAACAACAAGATACACAACCTACATTGAATGTTCAACTTACAACAGAACCAACACTCCGCCAACAAATGTCAATGTTGAGGAAAACAACACTGATCAAGTAGAAGATGCACAATTTGAACCATATGAATTTATCAAACCATTGTGTACACTGGTACAAGAAGTTGCTGAGTCTTCCTCACACAATGTTGATACTTCAAACATGCATACATTCTACCAACGACATCGTTCCGACTACCATTAGACTAAAGATCACCCGTTAGAACAAGTTCATGGAAATTCATCCAAGCCAGTACTAACAAGAAGACAACTGTCTACAGATCCTAAAATGTGTATGTTCGTGCTTACCGTGAGTACTGCTGAACCGACAAACATTAAGGAAGCAATGGCTGATCACGCATAGATCAAGGCAATCCGGGAAGATCTTCATCGATTTGACCGACTCAAAGTTTGGGAACTTGTTACAAACCCTTGGGAAAGACAATGATTAATCTAAAGTGGTTGTGGAAAACAAGAAAGATAAAGACAATACTGTCATTCGCAATAAAGCATGACTTGTAGCTAAGGGATATAAACATGAAGAGGGTATTGATTTTAAGGAATATTTTGCACCAGTCGCACACTTGGAAGCAGTTCAGATCTTCGTTGCCTACGCTGCATACAAATCCTTTCATATCTATCAGATGGACGTGAAAATGGATTTTCTTAACGGTCCACTAAAGGAAGAGGTATACGTAAATCAGCCAGATGGGTTCGATGATCCTGATCATCAAAAGAAAGTCTACCGACTAAGGAAATCACTTTATGGATTGAGGCAAGCTCCGAGAGCCTGACGCCGATCACGCAGGTTGTCTTGATACTCGCAAAAGCACTTCTAGGGGAATTCAGTTCTTAGGTGACAAGCTAGTTAATTGGATGTCCAAGAAACAGGACTGCACCTCAATGTCAATAGCAGAAGCAGAGTACGTGGCGTTATTCACAAGTTGTGCTCAAGTTTTTTGTATGAGAACACAGCTTAAGGATTATGGCTTTGACTACAACAAAATATCATTGTACTGTGACTCTTAGTCAGCCATCACCATCTCGTGCAACCTAGTGTAACACTCCTGTACTAAACACATTGCTGTCCGATGTCACTTTATCAAGGAACAAGTTGAACGTGGTATAATTGAACTGAATTTAGCAAAATTGAATACCAGTTTGCTACATGTTTACGAATGTTAGGAATACAAAAATCCTAGGAAAGTATCGGTCACTCCATAGATAACTGTCATTAGCTCGTTAAGTATTATTTGGAACCTAAGTAAGGCCAAGTTAGGAAAAGCCCATGGAAAGCCCATGTAGGCCCTTCCATAGCTGGCCCTAAAAGGATATAAATACACCTCTCCATGCCTTAGAGAGGTGGTTGGTTGTTTAGTATTTCACACACATAATACAAGTTTCCTTTCATGTTTCTTTCTCTCTCAAAGATGTTCATCCAACCACTCTCTCTCTAAAACCACCTCTCTTTCTCTAACCTTGTATGTTATTTGATTGTTCTTCAATTGGTATCAAGAGCCATGGAGTGATTTGTTTAGTTTTTGTGTTTGTTTTTCTTTGGTTCATTTTTTCTTTCAATCCGTATGTTTTCTTCTTGTTCTTTCTTTGTTTTCGAAGCTTTTATGTACACTAAAGGATCATTTACCTTGGTAAATCTGATCTAGTATCTTTAGGATATAGGTGTACAAGCTTTGATTCAAGAAAAACATCATTTTTGTTCATCTTTTGCATTCGAAAAGCTTTAAAAGTACAAATCTTGATTTCAAAATTTTTGCCTTAAAAACCATAAAGTTTGCACTTTTAAGGTATCTATAGGCTTAGTAATACTAGTTGTACAAGAAAATTTAGGATAAAACAATCAAAAGATAGTCTTTTTGTGTTTTTGAATTTTTGTGTTTCGTAACCGAATTAGCAGCTTGCAGTTATCACCGAATTCGCAGCCTCTCAAGTTTGACCGAATTAGCAGCTTGCAGCTTCAACTGAATTCGCAGCTATCAATTTCAACCGAATTCGCAGATACCAAGCTTAACGAATTTAGCCGCTTGTTAGCTTTAAACCGGAATTCGCAGCTATCAAGTTCTACCGAATTCGCATATACCAAGCTTAACCGAATTAGCAGCTTGTAGTTTCAACCAAATTTGCAGCTATCAAGTTCAACCGAATTCGCAGATACCAAGCTTAACCGAATTAGCAGTTTTGCAAGTTCAACCGAATTTGCAGCTTCAAGTATCAACCGAATTAGCAGTTTTGCAAACTTAACCGAATTAGCAGTTTTGCAAGCCTAACCGAATTAGCAGTTTTAGAAGCTTAACCAAATTCGCAATTTTACTTGACAACCTAATTTGCAATTTTTCATTTGGACACCGAATTTTCAACTTAAGTTAAAACACACAAATTTGTTAACAAAATTATACAGTCTATTTCTGGGATTTGTAAAATCCCATGAAACATTCACTTGTTTTCCCGATTTTGTCAAGAATTGTAAAATCCCGTGTAGTTTTCACGACTTAAAACACATAAAAGACAACACCTTCAAACACAATTTCTTTCAATCATCGTTCGATCAAACAGTAACCTTTTAACATACAAATTTCTCAATGATGACTCTTGCTGACAAAGCGATTCTTTCGGGTGCTGACAATCGTCCGCCTATGTTGGAAAAAGGTATGTACGATTCTTGGAAAATGCAGGATTGGAGTATACATGATGGAATAGACTAACATGGTTACGAGATGATCTTGAATCCATTGAAAAAAGTCCACTCATCTTGGCCTATAATTGAGGATAAATAGGTCTTTGATGACGATGGCCAGAAAGTACTTTCTTGAATTAACTCCTGCAGATGCAATTCAAGCTGATTTTGATGTCAAAGCAATAAATATCATTCTTCAAGGATTACCACCAGAGGTCTATGCACTTGTTAGCAATCATCGAATAGTCAAGGAACTTTGGGAAAGAATTCAACTTCTCATGCAAGGAACTTCATTGACGAAACAGGAAAGAGAATGTAAACTATATGATGAATTCGATAAGTTTGCTTATAATAAGGGGGGACACTACGTGATTTCTACTTTAGATTTTCACTACTACTCAATGACATGAACATCTATAATGTGAAACTAGAACAACTTCAAGTGAACACCAAGTTTTTGAATACTCTTCTTCCTGAGTGGAGCAAATTTGTGACAGATGTCAAACTAGTTCAGAATTTGCACACAACTAACATTGATCAGCTTCATGCTTACTTGGGACAACACAAATTTCATTCAAATGATGTTCTTTTAATGCATGAACGCAACTCAGACCTGCTTGCTTTGTTGAAACCCATTAGATGACCCAGTCTCCTTATCAAACTCATCAAAACTCACACCAAAACTCTCAATTTCAACCACAAGTTTCACTATATCAGTCTACACATAATAGATCACTTATCAGTCTAAAACAATACTCAAAAATCAATCATCAACACCTCTTTCAATAACTTATCCATCAAATGATTATCAATCATTATCAGTTCACCATAACATTTTTCTCCACCATCATCATCCTCAATTGGAAATATGCTCTCTATAGTTAACCAAAAACAAAACAACCTAATAATTTTCCCTTACTAGACTCAGGTCTATCTGTTCAGTGTTTTTTAGCAAGGGCTTGTGGTCGATCCTATTGATGCTAATATCAACCATATGATGTCAGTCCTATCTAGCTGTACAGTAAATCTTGTATCCTTACTACTTCAACCAGCTAAGGAATTCATCAAACCCTAGGCAACAAGCTACCATTAATGATGGAAGAGTAAATTTACAACCAGTACAGGGGAGGAAAATTTCTTTTGCTACAGGTACAAGTAAGACCTACACTCCAGGAGCAAGTAGAATAAATTCTGGGAAACAAAGGACTGTTATTTGTTACAACTATAAAGGGGAAGGAAACATGTCCAAACAGTGCACTAAACCTAAAAGGAAATGAGATGATTCGTGGTTTAAGGATAAAGTGTTGCTGGTAAAAGCTCAAGCAAATGGTCAAATTCTACATGAGGAGGAACTAGCTTTTTTGGCAGATCCAGGAACTGCAGAAGGTCAAGCCACATAGACTGTCATTCCTCATAATGCTGCTTATCAAGACAATGATTTGGATGCATATGACTCTGATTATGATGAACTCAACACTGCCAAAGTTGCTCTCATGGTGAATTTATCTCATTATGGTTCAGATGCTCTCACTGAGGTACACAATCCTGATAATGTGGATAACAATATGATTAATCAAGGTGTGCAGGTGATACCGTCTTCTGAACAGTCAAATGTTGTGAACCATTCAAAGACTAAAGTAACTAGTGATAGCAATATCATTCCTTATTCTTAGTATGTGACTGAATCACAACAGGCAGTTGTTTAGAATTCTAACTCATCTGCACAACAAGATGCACTAGTATTATCTGTGATTGAAAAACTAAAAACCCAAGTAACTAATTGCACCAAGATTAATCTGGACAATAAAAGTGTCAATGATACTTTAACTGCTGAGCTTGAAAGATATAAAGAACAAGTTAAAGTTTTGAAAGAAGGACAAATGCTGATTTAAAGAGTAAATATAACGTTTCAGATTCATGTGAACAGTATGTCAAGATTGATCGTCATAAACAAACTCTTTCTGAACATTTAAAAGAAAATGAATCTTTAATGCAAACAGTTACTCTTCTCAAAAATGATTTTAAGAAAGAAGAATCTAGAAATATTGATAGAGAAATTGCTTTAGAAAAAAAGATCCAACAGCTAGATAATATTGTTTATAAAAGAGATCAATCAGCACAAACTGTTCATATGTTGATGAAACCATAGTTTTTCTATGATCATACCACGAAACAAGCTCTAGGTTTTCAAAATCCTTTCTATCTGAAGAAAGCACAGTAGTTGGAACCAAAGCTTTATGATGGTAATGTCATTAAGAATACTCATGCTATTATGATTCTTGACTCTGAAGAGACCCTTATGCTTGTTGAAGAGAGTCATTTATAAATGCTTTTAAAACAACATGATCTAATGGTTTTAGAAAAGAAAGTTAATACCACACCAGTTGATTATGTTGTTTCCTCAACTACTTTCTCAGATTTTAAAAAAAGATTGTTTCCACAAACTGATATTTATCTGTGGAAATAAGCCTTTTAGTCTTAGAATTCTATGAATTCTTCAGATCCTAGTCCTTCTTGTAGACCCACCAAAGTTGAGGTTCCGAAAGAACTTCCTAAATTCAGCATGGAAAATACGAGTTTGAAGAAACTTAAACACCATCTTGCTAGCTTTAATGTGGTTGTCAAAGAAAGAACCATGGCCACAGCCATCACTGAGGGCTCGTGTGGGTTTGAACATACAAAAGCTTGTTTTAGGGATGAAATAATTCCATTTGTAAAAGCTCTGAAGGACTTATTTAATACATTCGATCAATATTTAATTGGTGATCTTTCTGAGTCCAAAATGTCTTTCATCAAAATGGAACAGGCTTTGTAGAACAAATCGTTTGAGTCAAAAACATTTAAAGTTAAAATGAATCAAGTTTTAAATGAAAATGAACGACTCTTGGAACAAGTCATCAACAAAGATATTGTGAACATAATTATGAATTCTTCTGTAGATAATGCTATGTGAATGTCGCATGATTGTGAAGTGTCTCAAAACATGAGCTGTGCTTTAAACAAAAATATTTCATTAAAAGAGACTACGTTAACTGTTCAGAAGTTTTACCACTCTTAAAAAATATTGCATTTCTTTAGAAGTTGATACTCAACTTAATCAGGAAATTTTTCAAAGAGACAATTCTGTTTCAAATCAAAGTGCTCTAACTTTTGATCATTATTTTGAATTAAATGAATTGAAAGCTCAGTCTCAAGAGAAAGATACAGTTATAAAGAAGTTAAAAGAGAGAATTAAATCTTTAAGTGGAAATATAAATAAGGATAAGGTCAAGAAGGACATAGAAGAGATTGAAACGATAAATATTGAATTATATCATAGGGTTTCAAAGCTTATTACTGAGAATGAACATTTAAAACAGACCTATAAGCAACTTTATGACTCGATCAAACCAACACAAATTCGATCAAAAGAACAATGTGATGCTTTAGTTAGTCAAGTCAATCAAAAGTCTGTAGAAATATTTGATTTAAATGTAAGTCTTCAGGAAAAAGATTTGGTCATTACAGCTCTCAAGAATGAATTAAGAAAACTTAAAGGAAAGGATTTAGCTAATAATGTTGTTACCAAACACCCTATTGCTCCAGAAATGCTTAAAATTGATGTGGAACCCATAGCCCCTAGATTGTTGAACAATGGGACAGCTCACTCTGATTACCTTAGGCACATTCAGGAACAAGCTGATATTCTTAGGGAAATAGTGGAACAAGGAAAATTACAAAATCTTCTAAATAATTCCTTAGACTCTGCTTGTAAGTATACAAAACAAATTCAGGAGTTGCTTATAATAATCAGACAAACCTGCCTAGCATCAACAATTTAAGTGATAAATTAGTGGCTGTGACCCCAAAGAACAAGGACAAAAGAGTTAGATTCACTAAGCCTGTTACATCCTCAAGAAACACAAATACAAAAACTGCTTCTTCATCAAACCTAGTTTCTAACAAACCTATGTTGTCTTCTACAAGAGTAAAACTCGTTCTACTGAGTGCTAGCGGAATCAAACAACCTTCAGGGCAATACAAAGAAGTTAGATTCAACAAACACCAAGTAGTACTCAGAAGAATAAAGTAGAAGCCCACCCTTAACAATTAAATCTAGTTAAAAAAAATAAGAATTGTTTTGTTGAACCTAAAGGAAATGCAAATGTGCAGCATTCCAAGCTTAATGCGAATTCTGAACTTCTATGTGTTACGTGTAATGGTTTCATGCTTTCTGATAATCATGATTTATGTGTTCTTGATTTTATCAATGATGTGAATGCTCGTACTAAATCTAAATCTGAAAAGAAAATTTTAAAGAGAAAAGTTTGGAAACCAACAGGAAAAGTGTTTACAAATATTGGATACACTTAGAGACCTACTGGTCGGATCATCACTATAGTAGGAAATGCATGCCCTTTAACTAGGATAACCACAACTGCTGAAGTGCCCCTTAGAAACCATCTACTCTAGAAAGTGATACACCTAAGCATGTAGTAACATTGGTTTACTCAAGGAAACCTAAGAAATCTAAACACTAATTGTTCCCGGTAGCAAACCAGATTATTATATCTTATATGCTAACAAAAAGGAACCCAGTAAATCTTAGGGATCCATAGTTTCCGATGTTCCATCTTCCTCTCTTGATGAATACAGGTCGTCCAAATTGTTCTCTGGTATTTGGACTCCGACTGCTCCAAGCATATGGTCGGAGATCGCTCTCAGCTCACCAATTTCGTCAATAAATTTTTGGGTACTGTAAAATTCGAAAATGATCACGTGGCAAATATATTGGGATATGGTGATTATCAGATTGGAAATGTTACAATCTTAAGGGTTTACTACGTAGAAGGGCTTGGACACAACTTATTCTCCGTTGGGCAATTCTGTGATTCGAACCTTAAAGTTGCTTTTCGTCAACACACCTACTTCATTCATAATCTAGAAGGTGTTGATCTATTGATTGGATCTTGAAGGGAATCAATCTGTATACTCTGTCTCCTTGGAGATATGATGGTTTCCTCTCCTATATGTTCTCTTATCAATGGCCTCAAGGACTAAGTCCTGGCTCTATGGCATCCGATTGTCTACCTCATCTGAACTTTGGTGCAATCAACCATTTAGCTAAACACAGTCTTATTCGAGGTCTCCCTAAGCTAAAGTTTGAAAAGGATCATATGTGTTCTGCGTATGCAATTGGCAAAGCTGAAGAACGCCACCAAACCAAATCTAAAGTCAACCAAACCAAGGAAAAAACTTTATCTCTGCACATGGATCTTGTGGATCAATGCGTTGTCGCAGAGTGTTATGGAAAGAAAGTACTCCTCCTCATCATTGTGGATGATTACTCTCGATTTACATGGGTTAAGTGCTTAAGGTCAAAAGATGAAGCTCCAGATTTCATAATCAAGTTTCTCAAGATGATCCAAGTGCGGCTTAAAGTGCATGTCTGAAG
This sequence comes from Tanacetum coccineum, assembly GCA_026074375.1. Classification (NCBI taxonomy): domain Eukaryota; kingdom Viridiplantae; phylum Streptophyta; class Magnoliopsida; order Asterales; family Asteraceae; genus Tanacetum; species Tanacetum coccineum. The sequence continues at coordinate 21,807 of BQNB010083342.1, forward strand.
AATCAGAACAGATAATGGAACTGAATTTGTTAATCAAACTTTGCGTGAATATTATGAGAAGGTTGGCATCTCTCATGAAACATCTGTTGCTTGCTCTCCACAGCGAAATGGTGTCGTTGAAAGGCGTAATCGTAAGCTAATTAAAGCTGCTTGCACAATGTTGATTTATGCCAAAGCTCCGTTATTCTTATGGGCATAAGCAGTTGCTACCGCATGTTATACCCAAAATCGTTCCGTCATACGTCTTTGTCACGACAAAACACCATATGAGCTTTTACATGACAAACTTCCTGACTTATCATTCTTCCATGTATTTGGTGCACTTTGTTATCCGACAAACGATAGCGAGAACTTGGGCAAGTTACTACCAAAAGCTGATATTGGTATTTTCATTGGCTATGCACTCACAGAGAAAGCATTTCGAATTTACAACCGACGTACCAGACGAATCATTGAGATAATTCATGTAGATTTTGATGAGCTGACTGCGATGGCTTCTGAACATAGCAGTTCAGGACCCGCTCTTCATGAAATGACTCCTGCAACAATCAGTTCAGGACTCGTGTCAAACCCTCCTCCTTCAACATTGTTTATACCACCTTCAAGAACTGATTAGGATCTTTTGTTTCAACCGATGTTTGATGAATTACTCACTCCTCCACCTAGTTTTGATCACCCAGCCCCTGAAGTCATTGCTCCAATTGCTAAAGTAGTTGCTCCAAAACACGATGCATTAACCGGTTCACCTTCCTCAACAACTGTTGATCAAGATGCATCATCACCTAGTAACTCTCAAACAACACTCGAAACTCAATCTCCTGTCATTCCTAACGATGTTGAAGAAGACAATCATGACTTAGATATTGCACACATGAATAACGATCTGTTCTTTGGTATTCTAATTCCAAAAAATGACTCTGAAGTATCTTTTTCTTCGGACGTTATTCCCAACCATTAATTCAATACTACGCCCTACTCAAAACGCGTTATCAAATAAGACTAAAGGATCATCCTTAGACAACATCATTGGTGGAAACTCAAAAGACATGTTTCTTACAAAACCAAACTTCATGAACAGCCTATTTTATTACTATGTATCCTCTCTCAATCAGTTGAACCAAGAACAATAAACGATGACATTAACTTCAAGCATGTTGGATTGCAAGCGCAATGCAAAAGGGAGCTTACAATGAATTTAAAACCTCTTGAAGTCTGGCGACACTTGTCTCCTCAGTCCAGTAAAATGATAGTTATATACTTTAAAATGGATCTACAAGGTGAAACTTGATGAATTAGGAGAAATTCTAAAGAACAAGGCTCGTTGTTTGCTTGTGGAATACCCGTCAAAAGGATGAATTGGATTTTAGGAATACCTTTCTACAGAGCTACAACTTGATGCTATTTGAATTTTCCTCGCATATGCTGCTCAGATGAATATGAAATCCGTCTACCAAAGGATGTTATCCACGGCATTCTATGAATGACAATGGCATTCTACGTGAAGAAGTTTATGTCAGCCAACCGGACGGGTTTGTGGATCAAGACAATCCGAATCATGTGTATAAGCTTAAGAAGGCTCTCTATGGGTTGAAACAAGCTCCTCGCGCGTGGTACGATCTATTGTCGAAGTTTCTACTCTCTCAAGAATTCTCTAAAGGAACCGTGGATCCCACATTGTTCATTAGAAGACAAGGCAAAGATATTCTCATGGTATAAATATATGTTGATGATATAATATGTGCGTCTACTACACCTGAACTATGTGACCAATTTTCAAAAATAATGTGTTCAAAATTTAAGATGTCGATGATGGGTAAAATATCATTTTTTTCTAGGACTACAGATTTCACAAAGTCCCAGAGGCATCTTTATAAACCAGTCTAAATATGCTCTAGAATCTTTGAAAAAATATGGTATGGAATCTTGTTACCCCATGGATACTCCCATGGTGGAGAAATCCAAACTGGATGAAGATACACAAGGAAAAGCTGTTAATCCTACACACTATTGTGGAATGGTGGGCACCCTTATGTATCTCACAGCCAGTAGACCATACCTTACATTTGATGTATGCATGTGTGTCCGGTATCAGGCAAAGCCTACCGAAAAGCACTTACATGCTATAAAAAGAATCTTTAAATACCTAAGAGGAACCGTTAATAGGGGACTCTGGTATCCAAAGGATTCTTCTATTGCTTTAACTGCTTATGCAGACGCTGATCAGGCGGGTTGCCAAGATACTAGACGAAGTACATCTGGAAGTATGCAAGTATTGGGAGACAGACTTGTTAGCTAGTCTTCAAAATGGTAGAAAAGCGCTGCGATATCTAGTACGGAAGCTGAATATATAGCCTTGTCTGGCTGTTGTGCTCAAGTCCTTTGGATAAGATCACAGCTTACCGACTATGGTCTTGGATTCAATAAAATTCCAATGTACTATGATAACAAAAGCGATATTACCTTATGCTTCAACAATGTTCAACATTCTCGATCAAAACATATTGACATCATATTCCACTTCATAAAAGAGCAAGTTGAGAACGGAGTAGTAGAGCTTTACTTTGTCAATACGGAGTATCAGTTAGCAGACATCTTCACTAAAGCCCTTGGCAGAGAAAAATTGAATTTCTTATCAACAAGTTGAGAATGCGAAGTTTTACATCGGAGACTCTAAAACAATTGGCAGACGAAGCAGAAGAATAGTGGTGGTACCTATTCAAATATCCTGTATAATATGTATATATATTAAAAACCATAAAAACCAAAAAGATTTTCCATTTTCAGAAAACTATATATAATATTATATATATATATATATTAAAAATCAAAAAAAAACAAAAAGATTTTCATTATTCACAGAAAATTTATAAAAAACAAAATACAAAAATATAAAATCTTTAAAACAAAAGAAAAAATTTTAAAAAATGAGAAAAATATAAAAAGAGGTAATAATGGCATGTCTTCTGAAAATCAATAACATTTACTGTCTTAGAAATATCATTTAATAATGATACGATGCTGTAAACGAAGATCGAGTAGAAGTTCAAAACTTTTCAAAACATGCCAAAATTGGCTTGCTTTATTTCAAGATAGCAACCGGTCATGATCTTAATGGCAAGTATTTCAAAAAAAAACTTGACCTCATAACGGGAATTTATTCTCGGGCATGGTCTATTTTATGACCATGCAAAGGCTTGTGTTTACTTTGCAACACAACCCTTGCTTTCTTTATTCCATAAGTGTACGTGAAATGAGAAAATATAGCCATGAATTTTATCACAAGCCTGCCAAAGACAACACGCTGTTACTACATGATTTAGGTAATCGTGATCATCAACAGAATTATGCTGACGTGAGAAGCAAACCAACAGAATTATGAGTGATATGTTTTGGCAAACGGGGAAAGCTAAACCCTCGTTATATTGAACCTTTTAAGATTCTCGCCGAATTTAGAACTGTTGCCTATCAACTTGAACTTCCAAACCAACTAAGCCGAGCGCAAAGTAAGTTTCACGTCTCGAACCTGGTAAAAAAATGTTTATCCGACGAAACCCTTGCTATTCCGTTGGATGAAATCCAAATCAATGGAAAGCTTTACTTCATCAAAGAGCCGGTTGAAATCATAGACCGTAAGGTCAAACATCTAAAATGAAGTCGTATCCTAATCGTTAAGGTACGTTGAAATTCATGAAGAGGTCCCGAGTTTACTTGGGAGCGTGAAAACCAAATGCTGAAAAGTATCCACATCTTTTTTGCTAACCATACGACAAATCCTACGCCTTCAACTTTGAGGACAAAGCTCTTCTAACGGGGAAAGGATTTCATACCCCGTAAATTTCCGGTCAACATTTTAATCATTTCCGATCAATATTTTAACTTTTATAAGTTACGTGTTAATTTGACGTTAATCCGGGAAGTTGTTCCGCGTAAAAATCTGAAAATCGTTATCGAAAGCGTTTCGACGTCGGACTGAGCTTAGTCTACGTGAATTATACTTAATAAAGTCATTCTATGTCATTTCATGGTTTACGAATATTTACGTTTGCAATTTTTATATTTTTGGCGTGAGTTTACGTTTTTCGCGTTTTTGATCAACCGAAAAACAAAGAAAAAGAAAAAGAACCCCATAAACCGACACCTTTGCAGTGTAACAAACTACAAATTATCATCCACTATTGTTAATATTGTCAAAAAATTCGAAATACCAACACCCCCCCCCCCCAACCTTTGAAATTTTGTGACACACTCAAAAAGAAAAAGAAAAACACAAAAATTTAAATTTCAAAAATAAAACAATGTTACATGCATGCATAAGATATAGAAAGTGACATGTTTGTTTGTCTTCACCAACCATTTATTTCTACACATACACCATGTTAAACCTTGGACCACTAGAGCACTATTGAATTTATAATAAACTTAGAGCCAAAGTCTTGGACCATGGCTAGTTAATTGGCTTGTTTTCCCCCTCCTCTTGCCCTATTCGGCTGAACCATACAACCCCCACACTCTTGGTGTGCTTGAGTTACACGTGACCACAAACCCTTAAAACCCTAAACCTTTACTCTATAAATACCATGTTATAACAATTTAGGTCACAACACACACACTTGCCTCACCTTAAACTTTGTTTCTCCTTCCCTTTTCTCCCTCCTTGGTCACGGCACACACCAACACACACAATCCATACTTTTGATTTCTACCAAGATTCACACATCCTAAACTTCATTTTATCAAGATCCAAGGTGTTTCCAAGAAGGGTTTCATTTGATTTCAAGGTTATGTCAAGGGTTTCCAAGTTAGGGTTTAGTTTTTATATTGGGTTTTTACAAGATCTATTCTTCTCTTTCAAGTCTTCTTGTGTTTTCTATCTTGTTCATCTTTTGTAAGTAAACCCTAACCTTCTTCTTTTGATTTCTTCATGTTCTTGTATTTCTATTCAAGATCTATACATCCATATGTTTGTGTTATGATTTTCAAAGATTATAAAGTAAGTTATTTTTATAAATAATAAAGATGTTGGTATTTTTATGCACTCATATTGTAGTCTTGGCGAGATCGAGTGTTCTTGAGTGTTGTAACAAAGATGGAGATGGGATTAGGAATAGATTAAGTATGGTTTTGTTGGTTGGTTTAGTAGTGAATGGGTTTAGGTTAGATTAGACACTATTGTGAAGTTTGGAGGTGTTTTTGGAAACGTTTGCGAAAAGATTGCTTGTTGATCCGATTTTGTTTTAAGGATATCGGACACTTAAAAATATTTTCATTAGCCGAGAAGGTAGTTTTTGGATAGCTTATTTTGAATAGATAGATTTTCATATCTCGAACACTAAAAACGGACTTAAAACGACCGAGTTATGGCGAAATGAAACTTGAAACATTTTTCGGCAAAATAACTAAATAGGGTGCTGATTGAAATAGGAAAATGGGTTTTCGGACACTTTCGGGATGTTTTGAGCTTTTAAAATGTTGGCGAAACACTTAGTAACACTAGTATATTAAGTAGGAACTTTTAAAAATGTCACGAACGTAATGTCGGATCTCTAAAACGGAAAACTTCTAAAAATAGAAACTTTTGGTATTATTAGCGAGACGGGCTTAGATAGTGGGCGTTAGGGTTTCACTAGTGTGTTTAAGGTAAATGGAATCATTGTATATTAGGGGACGGTATTAAGGTCCCGAAACTTAGAAATTTCCTAAAATAGAAACTTTTCGAAAATAGTAACTTTCTGAAATTAGAAACTTTTGGTAAATCATATCGTAACGTAACTATAAACCCTATGCTTTCGTAATGACACGTTTTTACTAACTAAACTTAAGCACAAACACTTATGGATTTCTATTTACTTTAAGCGTCTTATTCGACGTTTCGTATTATTTTCTCGTTTTTGAAGCGCGTCTTTTAATTAGGTCGCGGTTAGAGTCGTTCTATATCGTTATTATCTCCGTTGAATTATTTGTTCACCATTTGCTTAAGGTGAGTTCATAGCCCCACCTTTACTCGTTTTGATTAAATGTTTTATAACTTGGGGTGAGAAACATTGCTTGTTTTTAAAACTAGACACAAGTACTATACGTGAGATTTCCCTGTTTACGTGTTGCCTAAGTAGCGTTTAGACCACTATTGCCCGAATTATCATGAACCGTTAATTACCTTTAACCGACTGGCTGGTTAAGTAAGCGCGAATGAATAAATAGATCTATTGGGACTAATTATCCCTATCCGGGTAAGAAGCACTTACTAGTCCGAGTTTGCCAAGGACTAACGGATATATGTCATGTCGAAACTGGTTAGGTGGTCTTTGGTCGGACACCTGTAAGGGCAAGCAATTATTTGGCATGTTATATGCTACTTTCCACTATTAGCTTCGGTGTCATGAGCTTAGCGCAACGTAAATACCTTTTATGTGAAGTTGTATTTGTTATAACCGTCGCATCCGTTTTGATAAACTTGTGGTCCACATTAATTACGTCTGAATTAAACCTATGAATTTACCAACTTTATATTGACGTTTTAAGCATATTTTGGACTTCTCTGATGTGCTATGTGGAGTCTACGTGCAATATGTTATCATCTCTCAAGACTTTTCTTATCATTCATACTCGTTGTCTTTTGAAAACTAAATTATGCTTCCGCAACATTTTAAATTTCATTTCAAATCTTGTACGACTTATCCATATTTAATAAATACAACGAGTTATGATTTTCAAAACGTCCATTAGTGGTCGTTCCCTAGATCTTGTGTGATGTGTATTATGACGTCACGTCCCCGGACACGTATTCCGTCCAGGCCCCGTTTGGGGGTGTGACAATTTCTGGCAAAATGGGGGTATTTTGGGCAAGTTTTGTGTATTTCCAACGAGTTTTAAATATTATTGGCAAGATTGTTTCTAAAAAACAACTTCTAATAGATTTAAACCAGTTACTATAAGTGATTAAAACAAGTTTACGGTGAGGTTTAGGTACTTTCGGTAAGATTAGAAGGTTTCCGGCAAGTTTGACCACCGATGACCACTATTGATCGCCGTTGACCTATATGTCTGACCCTGTTACATTAATCGTCAAGGTCGGTGACCTTGTAGCGCCTAGGCGGCGATTAATCGTCCTTGTAGATCTTGTTTTGCAACACTGACAAATATTATGGAATCATTCAAAGAAGGATTTATGTTTTTCAATAACCAAAAAGTTCGGTTCCGTTTCTATTCATACATCTAACATGTAATTTGTTTACATAATCTTACAAATCGATCTATT
>BQNB010083343.1:0-15299 GCA_026074375.1 Tanacetum coccineum
AGTTTATACAAGACATTCAAAGTTTTATGCTCAAGAAAGGAAAGTGTACGCATAAGTGCGCTTATCCTTAGCATTAGAAGAGACATCTTCTAAAATGTGGTTTTTCAAATTTGAACACAATTTTTCAAAACTGAATCTTTCATGACAACATTTCATAAAAAATGATTTAACAATCGACATCTTACAAAAATTATGGTATCTTTCACAATTATGTGTTCAACACTCCATTCCTCACAAAGCTTTCAAATACGATCATTTTATAATCGTGGTGTCATCTTTATAAATGAGTCAATTGTTGAGGGGAAGTTTTTCAGAAACCAAAGTTTTTAATGTTTTTGGATACATCATCTCACGACAATTCTTATGTATTCAAAACATTATCAAAAGTCTCTTAATAACAAATCGGTAATAATGATATCACCTATTTTCGAATGTTTGTTATAAGATAATTCAGTGTTTGAGCATAATTTTTCAAGAATTCTTCAATAACAGTTTAGAATCTTTCATGTGCTCAACACTTATAAGTTTTGATGTTTGTGAACACATTCTTTCACGACTATTTTTATGTGTTCATAAACATATAGTGTCCGAGTATAATTTTTTCAAGTTTTCTTTAATGACATTTCATAAACTTTCAAAAATTATGTACTCGACACTATCTTAATCCCTCAACATTACATTGGTGTTATTTCAACGACAAGTAATGATACATGTATTGTTGAGGGGGAGAAAAAACAAAACATGTTCCACATAATTCATGCTGAAACATTTCTCTTCCCATTTTTTCTGACAAATTTTAATCACTTGGTATTTCAAAAACTAAGTGACTTAGTATTTAAAATATGGGGAGAAATGTGCTTAAATGTGATCTTGAAAAATAATAAATGTTCTAAACGACTCAATGTGCTTTTTACTTCTACCCACATGTGCGAATCACTTTTGATTATCGATGCACGTGTGTAGGGGGAGTATTTCTAAAAGATGAAACTTTGAAAGTGTCAGACGTTTTGATATTCTATTAAACACTTTGATTGATTTTCAATGGTTTTATGGTGATGATCAAATACCCAACAACCTATTAATTCATGAAGATTCTAAAGTCATAAGGTGGTTAGGTTAGGTATTAGTCCTATGATTCAACCAGATTCGGAAGGATCTACCTAAGGACACTCCATAGTTAGAAATAGCAGTCCTTGGGTATGAGTTGGAGAAGAATGAGAAACAGGAATAATGTTGACTAAGTCATGAGCTAACACTGGAACAATCATAACCAGATGTTAGTAATGACGTCTTGATAAGCATTGAAGGGGTTGAAGAATGAAAAAAATGTAAGGATAAAGGGTGTAAAGGAAGAAGCCCTTCATACAACTTAAGGCATAAACCGGGTCAATACATATGCTATCAGTCTTCACAAAGATGAATTCTGGTATTGAAGAAAGACATCATGGACCCAATGATGCACTACACAACCCTTCCTAGCCATTCAAGTTTCTCTTAACAGATACTTGTCTCATTTGTCACGAAGATCAACACGACTTTTATTGACTTTCTCTCTCCGAGTTAGTTGATATTGAAAAGGTGGAAGTCTGCTCTAGCCTCATGATGACATCAAATAACGTCTATTTTATAGCATCATTTATCCCAGCTATACTGCTCCTTTTACATTATTTATGCATGAATTGGTACTTAATTTCTTATATTTGTTATTTGCAGTAATTATTAAGCAAAGAGTGAAAGTTAATCAAAAGGCACGCATTTTGGAGCTTAAACGAAGAAATCATGAAGACAATGTTCTGACAACTAATACGCCATATCCATCAAGGAAGATGCGGAGTATATGTGCCTTAAACTTCACTCAGCATCCACGAAGGAAGATTAATACACCGTATCCAGAAGAAATCTATACGCCGTATTAGATTGCAAGTCATGGAATATTATGGAATATGATAATTGTAGAGCCTACACCAAGAAACCCGAATACGCCATATTGAACTCCTTCAATACGGCGTATCGAGCAAATTCCAGAGCCTATAAATACCGAACACTAAAAACGAATTTTAGTGTGCAAATATATACCGAAGACTAAGAAGAAGGCATTAACCACCAAGTTCTATTTTTAGAAGAAAGGAGAAGCCACGAAGGTCTTGCAAAGCAATTCAATCCATAGGAAACCCTTGTAATTCCTATACTTTAAATACGCGTTCGGTTTTTGGTATCATTCATTATTGTTTAGTTTACCTTAATCGTTCGTCTATAATATTTGTATAGTTACAATGGTTATTGGCTAATACCTTTAGGTATTAGCCATGTTTATGATAATTTAACATTTGGTTTGCGTTTATTTCGATTGCATCTTATTCGTTGTGTGTTGATTATGTTTACCAATTTATACTCATTTATGTGCTTAAGTATGCGACCTATCATTCAACTAGATCTAGGAATACAGATAGAGCGTTAGCTAGATGTCAGGATAGCTCTTCATATATGCAATTTATATATCTTGAGTAATAGGATCACAAATATTGACATGTCTTTGCCTTTGGTTTAGTGAACAAGTTGGACTAGCAGGTAACCTAGGATCAACAAATGACGTTCTCATTCCTTGGGTAAAGATCTAGACAGTGGACTACTAGTATATAAAGAGTCGTTAAGCAGTAAGTTAGTAAAGTCTCGATGAGCTAGGATTCGATAAGATCACCATTATTGTCTCCTAAGATAGATTATAATCAACCATGAATACTTTATGCGGATGTGGTTAATTGTGACAGAATTGCCAGATCTAGGTTTTTGAAAGAAGTACTGCCTAAATCTAGGAATGATATATCAACAACGAGATAAGACACTCATTGCACTTATAAACTAAAACCTGCATTTCATTAGATTAAATATGGTTAATATGTTTTCCTTACATTAGGCTTGACCGCTTCTCTAACTTCTAATTGTCAACTTGTGTGTGTTAATTGCCCAATCTCAGTCTAGGTAAAACAAAACTCGTGCTAGTCTCTCAAGCTAAAAAACCTGCTTTTGCGTTAGTTTAAGATTAACTAGGTATAACATAGAATAAATTAGGACTAACTTAGATAACTAAAATACTGGTAGACTTAAGTGTTAACACTCACTCTTAGTTATCGACACCCTACTTACCAACAAACCTACAATTGATCGGGTACGCTGCCCGTTAGTGTTGTGTTTAGATAAAGTCAGTGATGTGTGATTAAACACACATCATTTCTACCTCAGAAAACACATTAAAACAGACTAAAACACTAAAATATGGGTAATTATCTTGCAAATATGTTCGTATTGTGTTTTTATGTCTTACAGGTACAAAGGATTGAAAACGAAGCAAAAACGGTAATTTTTGGGTGATTTTCGTCGACATTTTTACGTTTATCGAGGTTCGAATGAAGTCGTTAATATTCCTCAATCAATCCATGGAAAGAGCACGAAATTACGAGTCTATTGGTACCTTACTTGACCCCCGAACCTTTCTTATTTGAACCCTACTCGTCCCTTTTTGAACCTTTAATACTAATAATTCTGGACCAGGCCAATAAATGGATAAAAGGTTTTTATTTATATAGTAAATACAAAATGATGCTCTAGCTCTGCTGGACGCATCTATTTCGTTAAAACCATAACCTTAAGGTCATGGGTTCGATTCTTCATGAGGGTATTATCCCCTCAGCCACGTCAGCTGCCACGTAGCGCCACGTGGTAACACCTTGCAACCGTTGACCCAAACCGACCGTTGACTGACGCTCAACCACCATTGACCTATGGTTGACCAGTGGTTCGGTGGTGGTTCACGGTGGTCCGCCGCCGTTGACCATCGTTGCCTACTTTTGACCGCCACCGTTGATTGTCATTGGCCGGTGGCTCCGGTGACGGCGCCAGGACTGCTGACAGGCCACGTGGCACCAATCACAAGGTGACACGTGGCATTACAATGATTAGTTGCAGGTTCAGTACGAGGTATGTACGAGGTTCAGATTTGGCAGGTTCAGATGGCAGAAGGTTCAGTACCAGGTATCAATCCTGAGGGTACTAGAAGTATACGTGGCATGCTCTCATTGGTGGATCTAAAATTTGGTAGCTGTCAACGCATTTTCCCTAAGCCAATCATTAACAATTATAAGGCAGTTGGTGGGAGCTGTAAAATGATAAAAATACCCCTAGATCTGGAAGTATGATTGGATAAAGACTTGAAAGGACGAAATTGCCCTCCACCCCACTTGGGCTTTATATATCAGACGTACACAACAATTGAGGGGTGTTAGATTTTAGTTTATTTTCCACTCATAGTAGTAGTAGGTGTAGTTTTAGGAGTAGGAGTAGAATAGTGGTAGCTTATTTTAGCTTATTATTGTAAAAGCTTTTTAGCTTATTTCTAACTTATTGTAATGGCTTAATATAGTTTGTTAGCCTTATATATATAAAGTCAAACAAGAATGTTATCGGTCTTATAAAGTCAAATTGGGTCTTGTAAAGTAATAGGCTAGTCGGGTTTAACGGGCTTGGATTATAATCTAATATTGTCCGTGTTTTGGGCTCAAAGCCCAAGTTTAGCCAAGCCTGGCCCAAGTAATAAGCCCATACGCCAACTAGATGGCTAGGGGTATAAAAAAAACCCTCTCCACACATGGAGAGGGTGTTGGTTATATTTGTTCACTTGTAATTCACCATTTCTCTCTCTAATCTAACATTCCAAGTTCTTTTCCTTCCTTCTTTTCTTTCTTTCTTATTCCGGCTTATCAAAGGGCTTATTTGGGTTTGTTTATTTGTTGTGTAAGGATTATATTATAGGGCTAACATGTGGTATCACTCGCCAAGGGGTGTTTAGTGTTGGATTCGTGGTTCATAAGCTTAAAATCGTGGCTTATTTTGTGGCTTATTAAGTCATTTGGTTACTTTTCGTCTTTCTTTCTTTGGTTTCATTTAAATCGTAGCTTATTTGGAAACATAAGCTCACGGTTTACTTTTTTCTTTTTAGCTTATATGCTTGTTAAGCTTATTCGGCTTATTATTCTTCTTTTCTATTTTTTTTTACTCGACGTGATATTTTTGGGTTGAGTTAGAAGTGTCACAAGAGTCACGTCTCTTTTTGTTTGATCCTCAAACTCGTTTGTTAGCCTTTTGAATTTTTGTGCTTATTCCGAGCTTATTCCTAGCTTATTTAGAGCTTATTTTGAGCTTTTAGAGGTAGCTTATTGATTTTTTATGTGGTCCTAACCGGTTAAGCCAAGAGAACAAAGATCCACATTTTTTGCTTCACAACACAAGGACAACTTGTTTGTTTGTGAAAGTGGTCCTTCACCCAAAAGTGACTGCAAGCGGAATATGTCAGGGTTAAGCGGAACATGTACGTTTGATATTCAAGCGAAATATGCAGGTGTAATTTCAAGCGAAATATGTACGCTTGATATCCAAGCGAAACATGCAGGTTTAATTTGAAGCAAAATATGTTAAAAAAATGAGAAGCGAAATATGTTAAACAGTCAAAGCGAAACATGTTAAACTGTCAAGCGAAATATGTTCATTGCCAAGTGAAATATGAAAGTTAATTTCCAAGCGAAATATGTTATGGACAAGCGAAATATGACAGTTAATTGCCAAGCAAAATATGAAAGTTAATTTCCAAGCGAAATATGTTATGGACAAGCGAAATATGACAGTTACTTGCCAAGCGAAATATGTTTAGAAGTTTAAGCGAAACATGCAACTTTCATTTTTCAAGCGAAACATGCAACTTTCATTTTTCAAGCGAAACATGCAATCCCTCAAGCGAAATATGTCAATTTTAATTTCATGGTTTTTCTATTGATTTTGTAAAATCCCGACAAGTAAACTTTTTCCTTCTCGGTTTTAATCATAGAGTTGTAAAATCCCGTGGAGTTAATTGCATTCTCTCTCACCACAATACAATCAACACTTCATAACACTTAAGATCCGATATCCATTCACAACTTCATCAAAATGTCAAATTCAAATATCAATTTGCAAACTCAATCATCGAATGCTCTTCATAATGCTATCATGGAAGCGGGTAGCAAAGATCGTCCACCAATGTTAGCACCGGGTAATTACGTTCAGTGGAAATCCAGAATCAAGAGATACATTGACACCAAACCTAACAGTGAACTCATCCACTATTGTCTCCAAAATCCACCATACACGTATCAATGGGCTGAGAAGACAGTTCCAGTTGCTGAAGGTAGTTCTGAAACAACTACAGAAAGGTATATGGAGAACTATAAGAATGTTTCACAAGACATACGCGATCAACTGAATGCCGAAGCTGAAGCCGTTCAGATCATTCTCACAGGGATAGATAACGATATCTACTCCACAGTTGATGCTTGTCCGAATGCATGTGAAATGTGGAAAGCCATTGAAAGGTTGAAACAAGGTGAATCAATCAATGTTCAAGATCTTGAAACCAATTTATATTGGGAGTTTGGAAAATTCACATCACGGGATGGTGAATCACTTGAATCGTATTACTCACGGTTTTACAAGATGATGAATGAGCTTGTCGCTTGTCGAAATCAGTGTCATGTTACTAATCATCAAGTGAATGTCCCAGTTCTTTACTTCACTACAACCAGACATGGCCAAAGGTTTGTGACACTTGTTCGTAGAGTCAAGAGCTGAAGACTGTCTCCTATCACAAGCTTTATGCCATTCTGAAGCAACACCAGAATGAATATAAATGAGTAAAGAACGGAAAGGGGACTGCACGTACGCTAATCCACTTGCACCTGGTGCTCAACAACAACCAGTATACCATCATCAAAACCATCTCCTACTCAAAATCACTTATATCCTCCACCAGATCGCAACAGTCTACCAGTAGAAACAGAGGGAAAAGCAAATTGTTATCTCTTCTGCTCCTACTTATGATACAGAACATGCTACGGTTACTAAAGATGAGGAAATGTCAAAGGAAAGGAGATTGATAAAAACTCATGGCTTTTATTTCTCTATTTTCAGAAAACTACAACCTATAAACAACAACTGCGAACTTCATCAACACCAGTCGAGCTATTCAGTAATTCTCCAGACTCAATAGAGGAACTGGGTATGATAATCAGAGGTATAATGGTTGCTAGGGTAGGGAAAATGTAGGTACTTCGGTAGTGCAAAAGTCTGGGATTCAGTGTTACAACTACAAGGAATATGGGCATGTCTCAAGGGAATGTCAGAAACCAAAACGAGTAAAGGATGCAGCTTATCACAAGGAAAAGATGTTATTGTGTAAACAAGAGGAAGCTGGGGTTCAGTTTAATGCAGAACAAGCTGTTGGAAGGATGATACTGATGATAAGTTGAAGGAACAGGAAATTGGAGCCAATTATATGTACATGGACACACTTCAAGAGGGTCTCAGATCCAGTTGCAATTCTGGACCAATCTTTGATGATGAACCATGCATAAGGTACAAACAATAATGCAACTATACGTGTTTGCCATGGAAAAATGAACATCCTGAGCAACCTGAATCTGTAATGAATATATCTGACGGAAACAAGGTGGGACACCAATATCACTATTGATTCATCGGATACTGTTATGATAGAGCCGTAGGATGACCAGGATATATAACTGATGATCTTGATCAGAACGTCCCCTCCATTGCTTGCTTCTTAATTCAGAAACTTAAAATGTGAAAAATTTGATGAATCATAACCAAAATAAATTTTTTGGAATCATCTCAACAAGGAGTTAGTTGATACATGAATTAATGAAATTGAGGATTTCAAAAAACTAAGATAAACGTTTAAATCATCAATATAACCCATTCAAAGAAGCAAACAATGAACTGTCAAAGACTCAAAAATCAGTTTGATGTTAAAGACCTTAAGAAGTTCCAAGCGGAACTTGCTAAGTATATTGATGTGATTATGCGTCAAGATGGAAATTGATTGTGCAAAAGCCAAAGGGATTTAAATGTCATACAAAATCGATTTTGAAAAGTCATTCTAATGCATTACTCAAAATAAATGATTAAATCAAACGATTTAGGATATGACAAATGAGTTTGTGACAATCAAGAAAAACCATTACATAATGTCACAGCAAACGAGGCTCAGATTAAGCTTTACAAATCGTGAAGACAAGGAACTTGTTAAAGTCATTGCTTTATAAAACAAAGTTCAAGGTTTTGCAGTGATATTGTATATAAATAACGGGCCAATCTGTTCAAACCAATTGAATATGCTAAATCGTTAATTGTAAAACGAGTTTTGAAAACCTGAGTTCCTCAAGAATACGCTCAAAGAGTTGAATCTTTTCCCTTATTGTCTGTATGATAATAGGTTGCTACAATGATATTCTTGTCGTTAATGTTAGCTCTGATTTGACGAAACGATTCGTCTTGAAAAGAACGTCGTTCAAATTAAACGCTTTAATCAAACCTTTGAAGGTATTATTTGTGGTGTTCTTTTTACCAACTGTGCATTTTATTTCTTTTTTTTAAGAATTTTTTTTTATATTTTTGATTTTTTATATATTTTTATATTTATATGATAATTATACTAAAAAGAAAAAGAAAATATTTTTTTATTAACTTATATAGATATATGTTTTGGATTTTTGATTTATTTAACAAAAATGAGACTTTCGAGGACGAAAGGATCTTCAAAACCAATTTCACAACCGTAAAGACGGATTGTTTAACACAGTTCCCGGTAGCGCGCCAAAAAAATCTCTGATTGTAATTTTATATACTATAAAATATATAATAATATTCCAAAAGAGCAATTAAGAACTTTCCTAAAGTCTCCCTTAAGAAAAGCTCACTCTAAAAGATATATATAATATATAATACGTATATTTAACCGGGAAGAATGATCACCCGGGTCGTTTCCCCCAACGACTTGTGAAATTGAAACCTTGCTTTAGCTTGGATTATGATTTGAATGAGAGAAAAGATATTTTTGAGTATCTATAACTACTAAATAAAAGCAACAATTTAAATGAACAATTAAAAGTAATTAAAACACTTAAACTAATTAACGGGAGCAAATAAAACGCGACAAATAAGCAAATATACTAAAATTAACTCATAAAAATGCAAACTAAATTTCTAAACCTAAATTAGAACAAAAGAAAATTTTAAGAAAAGGAAATTTTTTATTATTATTTTTGAATTTATTATGAATTAAAAACTATTTTAATCTAATTAAATCCTAAAAAATAGCAAATTAAGTCCTAAAAATTTAGAAAAATGATTTTTAAACATAGAAAAGTCTAAAGTAACTTAAAAACTCAGAAATTTTTTTTAACTATTTTAAAAATTAAAAATAAAGGCTTAAAAATGAAAATCAGAATCTAAAAATGTTGAAAATGATTTTTCTGAATGTAAACCTAAAAGTATTTATTCTAATACTAAAAACTATTTTTTTTATTTTTCTGAAACTTTTTTCTATTTTTTATGATTTTTCGAAAATTAAAACCTTAGAAAAATGATTAAAAATAATCTACTAAATGGAAAAATGCCAAAAATTCAGGGAAAATCTAAAAAGTTATAAAGATCAAAGGAAAAATAAGAAGAAGCTCACAACTTAACAAATAAGCCGGGAAAAAGCTTATATAAGCTACGACTTATAATGAAAAAGGAAAAGAAAAACAAGTATAAGAATTAAATGGGAGGAGAAGTGAATGGATGAGCTATTGTAGCATATTGGTTAACACGTTGGGTTTGTGTGCTTGAGGTCACGGGTTCAAGGTTGGTATACACCCTTTTTTGTATTTTTTTTATTTTTCAAAACTCAAAGAACAAAAGTTGTAAAACAAGCTAATGTGAGCAACTTTAATGAAGGCAACATAAGCTCTAAACCAAAAATAAGCTCTTAAAAGCTTTTGAAAGAAACTGTCAACAGAAAGTGAGCTTTTGAGCTCACTTTTGCTAATTTCCACTTAAACACTTGCACAAGCTTCAATTTAAGCTCAAATTAAAAAGCAAAAAATGTTCTGGATAGCTTATGATGTACTAAAGCTACTTTTAACAAGCTATCCTAACTAGAAACATGTAAGGCTATCTGAATCTAAGGTTGAAAGTGACAAACTCAGAACTAAGAACAAAAGACTCAAAATTAAATTAAGCTAAATCACTCAAAAAACTAAAACAGACCTTAAGCTTCTGCAAACTAAGTGAACTACTCATAAGCTAAAATCCTAATGCTTAAAAACTAGTCTTATAAGCTAGATTTTTATATTTAAAAAGCTACTTACTACTACTACTGTTTTTGGTCTTTTTGGCTTTTTTGTGAACTTTAAAACTAAATGTACCTAGGCAAATAAGCTTGAAAATAAAAAGCAAGTCCTAAACTATATTAAGCTATGTCTAATCTATAATCAACTTAAATTTTAGAACCTAAATCCTAAAATTACTAACTAAAATGAAGCCTAAAATGACAGCAGTGGTAACTTTGATTACCACTGCTGATGCAAATGAACAATTGTACAAATCAAAGTTGCAGGCACCCAATTTGGTTTCTACTGCATTTGATACACTCAATGAGTGTTAAACAACTACTAGCAAACACACCTCAAGCCTTAACAAGCTTAGATCAAATTTAAACAAACAAAGAAAAAGAACAATGATCCCCTGGTGCTGAGATCACCAAATTAAGACCTAAGTCTTTCAATTTTGAAATCTAATCTCTAAAATTCTTTCACAATTCATTTTTAACCACAAATGATACTGACTAAAGCAAAAAGCACAAATAAGTTTGACTTTAAGTAGTCAAACAGGCCTATTCCAAACACTCCTTAATAACTATAACAGATTTCACAAAGCTTTTAAAATTAAATCTGCTTATCTAAACCTTTATACCAGATATCAATGAGTTCTTAACAAGCTTAACTAACATGAATTACAAACTAAAAAGATAGGAAATAAAGATCTATATTATGCTAACTATTTTTTTTTTAGGATTTTTAGATTTTTAGACAAATTAAACTATAACAAGATCCATACTATATTAAGCAAAAACAGATAATCAAACATACTTAATAAGCTATAATAAATGGTAAATAAGCACTGGTAAGTCAAACAGTTAAAGCAAATAACAAATCTACACTAACAAGCACTTATAAACTAGATATTAAAGAACATAAGAAAATAAAGAAAACATACAATAAGCCAACCATGCTAAAACAGAAGCTAAACTCAATTAAGCAGCTACAAGCTCTAGCTTATCCATAAGGATAAACTAGTAAAGTCCATAGAAGCCCTTCCATGATAGGCTTCTCTTCCAAAGCTTAAAAGTCCAAAGTTGTTAAGGTTTTAAGCTATTTTTAAGGTTTAGGTATATTAAGATCAAACTTAAGCTCAATTATTAGCTTAGAGACTAGTAAGAGCTTATATGAGCTTATTAGAACAATAACTTAACATTTGAGAAGAAATAAAGATCGTATGGAGTGAAATTTAAAAAGACTTAAAGACAAAGTATTAAGGGTAAAACACGATTTCATAAATATAAAAACTTGATTACATAACTTGAAAGGAATGAAATTACAAAAAACTTTAAAGAGGGAAATGAACATAAGCTAGAAAATTAAGCTAAAATTCTAAAAACTAACTAAAAACTACATATCGTGTGTGTGAGAAGTGAGAGCTTTATATAGCCTGCCAAAGAATGTTCTAGCCCTAGAGTTTGTTACTCCTCCCAACATTTTTGGGGGCCCTTTTATCTCTCAATGATTGGATCACAATTCTACACCTTTGGATCATAACCAAACTCACAAGGATTGCCAGCTTGGCAATCCGTTGTGATGCACCTTGTTTGCTTCTTTTGAGAGTATTTGAAGTGTAAAAATCTATCCTTTGTGTGCTTTATCTTCCAACGTGGCATACCCTATGTGGGTTTGGACCAATGAGCTTGTTTGATGATGATATGACCCTGCACCACGTGTACTTCATCTCCCCCTGAAGTGTCCTTTGTACCCTACAATTAGAACGTCCCATTTTGATATTTGACTGGGTTGGTAAGTTGGGGACATGGATGAATAGTGTAACTTCTTTTCCCGCTTATTTTTAACTGAACGGGTGAAAAAAGTATAACTTTGGGGTAATGGCAAGTTTAGTCCCTCTATTTGTGAAGGTAAAAGTATTACACATCCAAGTGTATTACATCTTTCAATATTGGCATCTTTGGCCCCTGTGTTTATTAAATGGAAAATGGGCTTAGGAACCATTGGGCTTATGGTTTTTGGGCATATATGCCGGGTAGGTTTTAAAGGGTAATTAGGCCATTAAGTCCTTAGGGACTATTAGTGAAACTTTTGAAAATTAGAAAGGGACTGCTTTGGGAATATTTTGGTGTTTTTGTCTTATTGAGTTGACTTATGACTAAGGGTTGACTTGTTGACATAGGCTTACCGGTTCCACTTGCACACTCTTCCGTTCTCGTATCCGTGTTTGTGCCCGGTTTTGAACGGTTTTTCCTGTGATTTTTGATATACCGTACCTGTACACACAAAACCATGAAAAACAAGTAAAATTTTTGGCCAATTTTAAGTAGTTATTTATTTAGTCATTTAAGGGTCATTTTTGATGAACCGGATATGTGTATATTTACACTTATCAAAATTCCCCAAACTAAACTATTGTTTGCGTGTCCTCGACGTAATATAACAATGCCTTAATAACCAAATACACCTTCGAAACTATCCCCAAACTAAACCTATGAAAAGTAGCAAAGATTTTTGTTGAGAAGCTCAGAGAATCAACAATTATATAACACTTGATTTCCCATTTTTCAAAGATTTTTTTTATTTTATATTGAGTTATTCTTGGATATACAATCTAACTGACAACTTATTCTTGTGTTTTGACATAAGGTATTGTATTTCCATTACCTTTTGGGAAAACTATTTTAGGATCATGGAACAAAAAACAACACTTAAGAGTGTCTTAGAAAGATAACTTCAATATCCTGATTTTTCACTTTTCTCCCATACCTAACTTAAAAATAAATCACCGTTAATAGTAACGAGCTAAGAATGCTAAACACTTATAATTACACAACTTTGAATTTCTCTTCCTGACATAAATCATATATTTAAAGTGTTGTGGTTGCTCAAATTAATTTAAACCATTAAATCCTCATAATTAAGATAGTTAAATCCGATAAGCTTTTACCACAAGTTGCCTTTTCCTTTTGGGGCTAATATGTTTAATCACTTAGTAAGAACACAACTCAAAAGCAAACAAAAACCTCCTTAGCTAAGACATGTCGTTGGTCACTTCTCCCATAAAAGACTTTCTTCTCTAGCATCCCATCCGTCAATCGGAAAGTGCGAAGGCTTTTGACACCCCATTTCGGAGAATAATAATCGAGACGCAAGAACTTTCCGATGAAAAAAGCCTTGTCGACTTTTGCAAATTTTGGTTTCAAAAGAAGATCTTTGTTGGTTTTAGAAAAGGAAACTTTTACTATTTATTTTCTAACTTGCAACATTATTATTACTATTTACATTATTAGGCTAGGAACCGGTATCACTTTTCTTTCGACGACACATCGGCCACGCCTCCGACAAGAGCTCGTGTACTTATTATGATACCAACCCTAAATATACATCCTCCACCCTTTCTTTCGATGTCACATCGGGAGCGAACCGACAAATGCCCATGTACTTTATTGCGATGGAGTTTGTATATTAATTATTAACACTAAGGATTTATAACTTGCATCCTTTTTATTCACCAACTATATTTTTTTCTTTTTCATCATTTTTTTATATTATTTACATTTTTACTAATAACACATTATTTTTGCAAATAGAAAAATTTCGTTTTAGAAAACCAAAGTATAAACTTGAACTAAAATTCTTATTTACAAATGATTAGCTATTATCATCGATAAAGCTTTTTCTCTAAATATGTTGATTAGACTTTTAAGAGTAAAACTCTAATTTGTAAAAATTAAAGAGAACACGTATAATTAATCATTTTAAGAACTTCGGGGAAGAAAAACCACAAGTTATTCTTATAAGCCTTTAAGTTTTCCAAATAAACTTTGTTTAGCATCCTAATTCGTAATTAACACTATCATCTCTTATTCTTTGCAATTTAAAACCTCTAATAAAGAAATTCGCAAATACTTAGCCTATATAAAATCCAACTTGGCATATTTAAAATCTACTTGAGATTAGCACAAGTCTTCATTTACTAATGATTCAAGTCTAGCATGTTTAAAGTCTACATGAGACTAGCACAAACTATCATCATTAATTGTTAAGGGAGAAAGCTAGAACTCAATACGTTCGATCGGGTCAAAAATTACTTCTTATTCTCACCAACGGAAAACCTACATTCGTGTCTTAACACTTATTATTATTATTATTTATTTATTTATTTATTTTTTTACTAAAATATATATTTTTTTTCATTTTTTCATTTTTTCCTACTAATAAAAACTTAAAAATTTAAAATTTTTGCTATTTTTGTGGGAAAACGGGTACGTGAAAACAAAACAATAAGCATGTAACATCAAATCGATAGATTCCCTCCCCAAACTAAAACGAAACATTGTCCTCAATGTTTAAGTCGGGTCTCTACGTAAATCTAAGCCGTTTATGAACTATGCAAAGATAAACGTGAATCGATAAGATGAAAGGATATCGGATTTCCCCAAACTAATTTCAAACAAAGGATAGGAAGCTCGAGTGAACCGGGACACAACACCGAACACGAGAGGCTTCAAAAATTGTTGGTTCAATCCTACAAAAATCACAACAAACAACAAACAACGAAAAATCGGAAGAGTACAAGCCTCAACACATCACAACACATTATTTATTAGAAAATAGAAAGAAGAAAGAAAATGGATAAGCACAGGGTGAACTCCCACGAAGCGGCTTATTTTTGTTCACCGAGTCGCAAGCTTAACTCGATCCCTGAATTCATTCGTCCTTAGGGAGAGCAACACTTAGAACAAGAAACTTCCATTGAAAATGCCACCGGCTCTAGATAAGAAAATGGAAAGGTGATGATGCCGAGGTCAAAAATGGTTTCTTCACTCCCGAAGGAGAGAAATGAAAAGAGAATGAAGGTCAAATTTGAAACAAGGGTGGGAAGGGTAGGTAAAATATCGGTCATAAAATCATGAGGTTTAGAAACACCCTTAAACACTTTGGTTATCAAAATACCCGCTTCGAATTCAAGACATTTCTCAACATCTGGTGGTTCCGGTGGAGGATGAGGAATTGACGGATCATCTTGATGGTCAAGGTTAGGTAACTCATTATTTTCATCTTCGGAATCATCATTCTCAACACCTGGTGGAATTA
>BQNB010083344.1:0-2500 GCA_026074375.1 Tanacetum coccineum
ATGATCCCAGTTATCCCCCAGACAGAAGACATTTCCCTGAACGATTTCGACCCAAGTTTTCATTACTGACACAATTTCACGAGTTAAAATTTGGTTTTTCTTAACATTAATGACTACATCATGATGGATATGAGTGACCAGACTCCCCCTGTTTCCTCTTGAACATAGTTTTTGATTTCATCCGGGCAAGGAGGTTTTGTTTGATAAGGACCACTCGTAGGGACACTATATTGCAAGTCGTCAAGTGACCACTTGTTAGTAAAGGAACATTGACCCCTAAAACGAATTTTAAGAATTTGATCGAATTCTTCACTTGTGTAATAGAAGAATTGCTTTTGGATGACAAACTCGATTAACATTTGACCCTCGAGAGTGTATTTGACACGGTATTGACTATAGAACTCAAGCATGAAACGAGGACAAATTTGTTCATTAATTTCAAAAAGACACTCAAACCCAATATGACTAAACATGGATCTAACGTAAACCATGTCATAAAAATCTAAGAAAACTAATCGACCCTCATGAATACGACGACTTTCAAGGTTCTTAAACATCTCTTTTAAAGGTGAGGTGTATTCATTTGAGATTTTAGGAATGTAACTTTTTGTGTTTTAATGATCTTTGGTAGTTTTACGAGGCATTGTTACCTAAAAGAAGAATAATTACATGTTTTATTATTATGAACTCATAATGTTAACAAGAATTTGTACCTAGTGTATGCCTAATTGTAACAAATGTGGAGTTGCGGTTAACTCGGCTCTAAAACAAAACCTATGAGTTGACACAAATGCTCCTTAATTCAATTTTGCTCATCCAAACATGTCGAAAAAAATACATATGAATTATGTACTTCGACTTTTGTTCATGAGATCATTATGCATGTATGCATAAACGTTTTTATAGTGTATTAAAAATGCCTTAAATTTTTTTATGGTGTTCCTAACGTGAGTGATTTTGAAAGAAATTTAGGGTTTTTGTGCGAAAGAATTTTTTTGACAAACACACTTATTTATGAAAATCCTATGTCTACGGGAAGCATGTTAGTTATACATTGTATTATTATAGTCCTAATTGCACACAAACAAAAGAAAAATGAAAATCCCTAATTTTTAATTTTGTGTTTATCATGAACCCTTGACACAAATTTAAAAGAAAATGGATAAAATGACTTACAATTGATGATTGTTGTGATGTTAAGAATGATTATTAGAGATGATTACACCTTCAATTTGAGTTAATTTGGTCGATTAGAAGTTTTTGGTGGTTTTCGTCGTTGCAGTTAGAGAGGAATGGAGTGTTTGTTTTTGTGTTTAACAAAAATAGTATGTAGACATTTTGTCTCGACTAATGGCGGTCCCATATCGATATGGGGGCTGCCTGATTTAATCAGGGGGCCGCCTCCAGTGGAGGTGTTTTGGGCGAAAATTTTTGACAAACATTTTATAGGAGGTGTGACATTTTAATTTGCATTTCGCGAATTAAAAATGCTTAAAATACTTCGGATGAAGTAATTAAGTTGTCACGACACGGAATGGAATACGAACTAGAATCGAGGCTAGAAGAAATGAAGAACAATTTATGGAATGTGTTGCATCATTCCTAAACAAAGACGTAGATAGTTAAATGATTCACATTTAAGGGGTTTAGTGAGAATGTCGGTGATATTGTCGACGGACGACACTTTTTCGATAGAGTTATGTCCTTTCTGGACATTACCACGAAGAAAGTGGTGACGAATTTTGATGTGTTTAGTTCGCGAGTGTTGCATCAGGTTTTTGCTAAGGTCAATCACGCCTTTATTGTCGCACATGATCAGGACGTCATCAAGTCAAATGTCGTAGTCGATAAGAGCGTGTTTCATCCATTGTGCTTGTTGACATGCCTTTACGGCTCTTACATATTTGGCTTAGGTAGTGGATATAGGCATATAGCAAGCGGGGTTTGTGTCTTGAGACCAAGTTTGTTAGACACCATCCCTCGAACGTACAAATACCGACTAGTTTGGGCCTTCTTTTTTTTTTTTTTTTTTTTTTTTCTGTTCGATCCAACATATCTCCCGAATGATCAAAGTCGGCATATACTACGGGTTTTTATGACGGTACCCTTGGATACATTATTCTAAGTTCTTTTGCCTTTAATGTATCAAAAGATACGCTTAACCGCTTCAAGGTGAGAGGTTTTAGGATCCTCTTGGAAGCTTACACAAAGGCAGACACTAAACATGATATCGAGCCTACTTGCCGTTAGGCAGAGTAGACTACCTATCATGCCTCGATACTTGGTACTATCTACCGACTCACATTCTTCGTCTTTCGTGAGTTTAGTATCCGAGGACATGGGGTTTTTTATTGGTTTAGGAATATTCTAAGAAAATTTTCTTAAGCATTTCTTTAATATATTTAGATTGATTAAAGAAAATTCTATCTTCCATTTGTTTTATTTGTAATCCAAGGAAGAAGTTAAGTTCGCCCATCATACTCATCTCAAAGTCGTCATG
>BQNB010083344.1:22500-29060 GCA_026074375.1 Tanacetum coccineum
TCTACTGACTCACACTTTTCGTCTTTCATGAGTTTAGTATCCAAGGACATGGGGGTTTTCATTGGTTTAGAATCTTCTAAGCTAAGTTTCTTAAGCATTTCTTTAATATATTAAGATTGATTGAAGAAAATTATTTGTTTTATTTCTAATTCAAGGAAGAAGTTAAGTTCAGCCATCATGCACATCTCGAACTCGTCATACATGATTTTGGCAAATTTATCTACATATATTTGAACGATGATGAGATTTGAACTTTTATTCTTAGTAAAAAGTATGTTATCTACCATTCCCATTTTGTACTCATGTTTAATAAGAAAAGCTTTTAATTTATCATACCAAGCTTTGGGTGCTTTCTTCAGACCATATAAAGCTTTCTTGAGTTTATAAACATGATTCGGTTTTTCAAAGTCAATGAATCCCGAAGGTTGTGCCTCGTATACCTCCTCATTGATTAAACCGTTCAGGAATGCACTTTTTACGTCCATTTGGAATAACTTAAAATCTAACGCACAAGCATAAGTTAATAGTATTCGAATAGACTCTAATCTAGCAACAGGGGCATAAGTTTCATTATAATCGATGCCCTCTTGTTGATTATAACCTTCGACAACTAACCTAGCCTTATTTCGAATCACAAAAACATTCTCGTCTAATTTACTTCTAAACCCACTTAGTTCCTATGTTTGTAATATTCTTAGGTTGTGGTACTAACTCCCAAACATCGTTTGCAACGAATTGATTTAATTATTCTTACATAGCGATTATCCAACTTTCATCCATTAAAACTTAATTCACATTCTTAGGTTCTATAGTTGATATAAAACAAAAGAATTTACTTTGGTTTTAGGCTTGTGACCTAAGAGTTATTTGATTAAGGTTTCCTATGACATTTTCTAATGGATGGTTCCTAGATTCCTTAATATTGATTACTTCCTCAATTTCTAAAGTTTCATCCTTAATGTCATTTTCTAGGTTTTTCTTTATCTAAGTCATCATCCACCAAGGGTGATGTTTAGAGGGTGGAGGAGTTTCATCGAATGTCACGTTGAGTGATTCTTTGATTTTCATGGTGTGTTTGTGGATGATGTAGGCTTTACTATTCTGGGATTAACCTAAAAAGACACCTTCGTATGACTTTGGTTCAAACTTAGTAAGGTAGTATTTGGTGTTTAAAATGAAGCACTTGCTTCCAAACACCCTAAAGTAATCAAGAGTAGGTTTCTTACCTCTCAAGAGTTCATAAGGTGTTTTACCTAAGATGGTTCTAATTAGGGTTCGATTGAGGATGTATGTTGAAGTATCTACGTCGTTACACCAAAACTTTTATGGTAATGATTGTTCATTCAAACAATTGTTTCCTACCTCTCAAGAGTTCATAAGGTGTTTTACCTAAGATGGCTCTAATTAGGGTTTAGTTGAGGATGTATGTTGAAGTATCTACGTCGTTACACAAAAAAATTTATGGTAACGATTGTTCATTCAACATGGTTCTACTCATTTCTTGTAGTGTCCTATTTTTCCTTTCTACCACGCCATTTGATTATGAAGTGCGCAGAACCCAGAAGTTATGTGTAATACCGTTGGCATTACAAAACTCTCCAAATTTCAGTTCATTATCAAATTCCCTACCGTGGTCCGTCCTAATTGACACTATTGGACATCCTAATTGGTTTTGTATTTTTCTACTAAATATCTCGAATTGATCAAAGGCTTCATTTTTAGTCCTAAGGAATCTTGTCCATGTATACCTAGAATAGTCGTCTACTATTACTAAGGTGTAGAGGTTTCCTCTGTATCTCTGTATGGTGGATAAACTGAAGAGATCCATAAGGAGAAGTTCTAAGCATCTAGTTGTTGAGACTACATTCTTAGCTTTGTGACTAGCGTGAGCTTGTTTTCCAATTTTATAAGCATCACAATAGTGTTGATCAAACTTAAGCTTAGATAAGTTTCTAACTAGTTCCTTAGAAGCTAACGATTAAATGAGGCTGATGACATCAAATAACATCACTTTTATAACATTATTTATTCCATGAAAATTACCCATTTGATATAATTATTGCATGAATTGGTACTTAATCTGTTATATTAGTTATTTGCAGTAATTATGGAGCAATTGGTGAAGATAAGCTAAAAGGCGCACATTTTGGAGCTTAAATGAAGAAATCAAGAAACCTACTGATCTGACATTCAATACACCGTATCCATCAAGAAGATACGGCGTATCTGCGCCTAAACTTCACAAGAAACCACAAAGACACAATCATCTATATGCCATATTCAGAATGCATCATACGTCGTATCCAAGAAGATATACTCGAAGAACATGGAAGATGACAAACGTGTTCCCTACTTTAAGGAAACTCCAATACGTTGTATCAACCTCAACAGATATGACGTATCGACTTAATTCCAGCAACTATAAATACAAAACCTTAAACACGACTTTATAGTGTGCTTAATTATATTTTTGAAACCTTAATCACAGAGGACGATTTTCAGAGGCTGAAAAGAATAGAGAAGGTCAAGCAAAGCTCTTAATCACAAATGAAACACTGTGTAATTCCCTTATACTCTAAATACGAGTTCAGTTGTTGGTATCATTCATTAACTTGGTTAGTTTACCTTAGCCGTTCATCTATGACATTTGTATTTGTAATTACATTGGTTATCGGCTAATACCTTTAGGTATTAGCCATGTTTATGAAGATTTAACGTTTGGTTTTGTTTATATCGATTGCCTCTTATTGATTGTGTGTTGAATTAGGTTTATCAATTTATACTCGCTTATGTGCTTAAGTATGCGATCTATCATTCAACTGGGTTTAGGAATACAAATAGAGAGTTAGCTAGATACCTGGATAGCTCTCCATATTACAGTCTATATATCTAGAATAATAGGATCACAAATTAATGTGATGTCGGGACAAACTAATGTTATTGAACAAGGTTTTTTCATTCATACTGTTTCCTTCCATCAAGCCACAATTCTAGACGATCAACCTATAGAACGGTTACAAATCTAACAGGGATCAAAGATCTTAGCTACACCACACTTATACTAGATGCCTACATTGATCCAGTTTACACACACACACTTTTCTGGATGCCTACAACTATGTGTCTATGATCTCTTTATATATGGAGAGATCAAGACTTACAAAGGAAGATAAACATTAAACAAGTAAATCTTTTAAATATTAAGGAATATCTTCTGTTATCTTTATCTTCTTAAGGAGATCTTCTTGATCTACAAATTCTCCATCAGCTGTAGAATTCTTTAATAACAATTTTAGTCCTTTTGTTTCATTCTTTTATTTATTTTGTCTCATCAAATCTAGAATCCCAAAATCTAGGCATATAAATAGAGAGTTAGCTAGATACCTGGATAGCTCTCCATATTACAGTCTATATATCTAGAATAATAGGATCACAAATTAATGTGATGTCTTTCCCTTTAAGGTTTTGTAAACAAGTTGGACTATAGGGTGACCTAGGATTAACAAATGAAGTTTTGATTCCTTGAAGGATGGATTGGGGCTACTGGACTACCAGTATATAGAGGGCCATTAAGAAGTAAGTTAGTAAAGTCTCTGTGAGCTAGTCGTCAGTAAGATCACCTGCATTAAACTTCTAAGATAGATTATAACCAACTCCGAATACTTTATGCGGATATGCCTAAGATAGATATAACCACCCGCATTGAACTTCTAGGAAATGATATATCAGACAACAATAAGACATTCATTGCCCTAATAAACAAACCTGTGTTCTATCGGATTAATCATGGTAATACAGTTTCCTTACCATAGGGTTGAACCGTTCCTCTATCCTCTGATTAATCTCTTATGTGCATTAGAGTAGCTTAAGCAGCGCTAAGTTACCAACAAAACTTGTGCCAGCCTCTTAGGTTGAAAACCCCCTTTATCCGTTGGAATTACGATTAACTTAGGTTTAGCATAGGTTTAACATAGAATAGAATAACTTAGATAACTAAAATACTAATAGACGTAAGAATTCAGTTCTCACTCATAGTGATCGACACCCTACTTACCAACAAAGCTACAATTGATCGGGTACAATGCCCATTAGTGTTGTTTTAGGTAAAGTCAGCAATATATAAATAGTAAAACTTGATACATAAAATATACCTACACACAACGACACATCAAGTTTTTGGCACTACTGCTAGAGAGTGAAAGTTTATAATTTGTATTTATTAGAGTTTTATTTTAGAATTAGTTTAGTATAATTTAGATTAATTTGCATATTTGCATGTTTGTTTTTGTGTGTTTGGTTTTTGCATTGTATATTGTTGCATATTGTGTGTTTGTGTGTTTTCTGCATTATTACAGTTCGTTGTAACTTTCTGAGTCGAATACTGAATACGGCGTATTCATCCCTTTGGATACGGTGTATAAATTTTTTCAAACCAATACATCGTATTTGACTCCAAACATCGATACGTCGTATTTAGTTCACTGAATACGGAGTATTAGTCTATTTGACCTTTTTCTTTCGTAACAAACTTATTACACGAAATAGAGTACCGAGATATGACTATGGAGGAATATGTTCAGCTTAAAGAAGAAAATGCTCTTAGGCATCATCAAGAATTTAACTGGGAAACTGCTACGTATGGTTAGATCTGGTATGATGAAGACGTTCAATACCTAAGACTTTTTGAAACGAAATTCCCAGCTATAGTCTACAATGATGCATTAGCATCTAAATCAAATCTCTTATCTGAACCCAATGTATGTCCTCAGTATATCAATGAAGCTAATTTATAAGATGAAACATCGTTGTCCGAATATGATGGTGAGGAACAAAACGTTATATACTTTAATGATCTATTTTCTTTTAACATTATTTATCCCGATGATTTAAAACCGGATGAGGACAATGATGATGATAAAATCGATATTGAACAATCTTTGGGAGATTTATCCATAAAACCATTTCCTATCGTGATAAAAATTGAGACACAAGGTTCAAATAAACTCTTGGAAACAAGTCATGATACAATCAATAAATTTTTCAAAACTAATGCTTTTATCAAAGAATTAGGCATTAATGTCATGACTTGGAAATATCTTTTCGAAGGGATACTAATAAATCTTATTAAAAATTTATATGTGTCATTTTTTGCATCCCATTCGACCCTAAGTTGTTTTATAAGGATGAGGTGAAGCTGAAAGAAAAAGTCTAACTTAAAGACTAGCTGAAAGAAAAGTGCTTTCTGGGAGACAACCCGACTGTTTTTCATTTTATTATCGAGTCTGTCTTCCCAGACATCGATACGGAGTACTTATACGACCCTATACGGCGTATTGAATGTCTGGACGTTATCCAGTCATTTAATTTTTTCATTAAAAAAAACTTTTATGTTAGATTTTCTATACAACATATTCGTTAAACGAATACATCGTATTACTTAATCTGACTGGTACTTAGGATTTTTAACACAGGTTAAGATACGGCATATCTGCCTCATACCATACGATGTATCGATTTCCTATTTTCTTTCTAGGATTTAATTTTCTAACCAAGCAGATACAACCGAGATAGAATTGCATTGTTTTTTATAGATTGATACATGAGCTTGCTGAGTGATGTAACGTGATTAGTGGTATGCTTATTTTTTGGAATTACTGTGTGCATGATGTTCGTGCTAGGATTCAGACACTCTTGCACACATGATCTTTCTCATAAACGCAACATGGAGGATCATACCGAGCAAATCTCAGGGGAGTTTCCCGTTCTAATTCTTTATATTTCCTATATTTAATTTTATATTTATACAACGAGGGCGTTGTATATCTCAAGTGGGGGGAGGATAATTAGAACGCTTACTTGTCCTTGTTTTCACATTAATATGCTTAATTTATGCCAAAATTTTAAAAACAATTAGCATACTTTTTGTGAAATTATTATCCGCGTGACTTTGCACACATAACCCTTGTTAGATATTGTGAGGATTTAAACTTATCCGTTTCTAAATGTTTACCCAAATTCCACAAAAAATATGAGTCTGCCGGTGACTGTAGTAAACTTTGGAACTTGTCTTGGTATATCTATTCGAGGCCACAATAATAAGCACTATTTTTAACAAATGGAGTGGCTTTTCTAAACAGGTAAATTTCTAGGATTACACCAAAAAGCCTATACATGTTTTATTAACTAACTACACCGGTTAGTTAACCTCCGTATAAACCCTTTGTTTACTCTCATTTTAAGAGTAAGATACCCCTAGAAAAACCCGTAGAGCCATTCCTTTAGGATTAAAACCCCAAATGTTTCGTTACACCTTTACACCTTAGCCTACCCTATTAGATTAGTCCTTAATCAATCGCTAGTTACTTTTGTGTAAAGTATTATATTTCATGTGTCTTGAGTCTATCTTTTCCACCTACGATATGGTCGAGAAATTGCATAACGCAATGGTGATTTTCTATCTCTGGTATGGTTAGGAAGTTGCACATGCAACGGGAATGTAAAAGTAGTAATTCGCTCGTGTATTTTTAATACTTCGTTATTATGATCGGATATCAATTATT